>LR537615.1:290063-310704 GCA_900883565.2 Caenorhabditis panamensis
TCTTGCGTCAAGCCCTTTGATTGTCGTTTTCTCCTAATTGAACTCCGCAAATTATTGGTTTGTCCTCTGATGTTCTAGATGGTACCAAGTTGAACTGTCGTTTCCTCATTTCTGTCTTACATTACATTACAGTGTTTGGTCATTTGAGGTGTACTGTTCTTCTTAGTTCTTCTCTTCCCTGTTCTGCATAAAAACGTTTTTTCAGTTCTTTTTATCCATCTATTATCTATTCGTGGTTTTAACCTTTCAATGTGTACTTGATTGTTTATTTTTTTGTCAGATGTTTTACAAGTTTTTAGTAGTCTTCATTAATTTCTATGTTTTTGCAGGAATCGACTTGTGTTTGCAATGGCGCATAGAATAGTTAGACAGAGGACGATAAGTGTTGATTCGGGTTTCGTAGACAGACAACTGTTCAAAAAAGGCATTGGGTCGAGGATACCATCTCACTCTTCAATCGGAAAATGTAGCTTGTCAAGCAACAGCAACACCATCAAATTGAAATCGAACACTGAATCTTCATCAAGTGGATGCAACTCGGTTAGTTTTAACTTTTTTGATACCTCATATGTGTCCATTTTGTAGAGTGGTCGAGGCTCGTTGATTTCGGATTCTTTCAAACCAAGACTGGGAACTAAAGCTACATCATCTGAAAGCAGATCGGTTAGTTTCAACTTTTTTGATACCTCATATGTGTCCATTTTGTAGAGTGGTCGAGGCTCGTTGATTTCGGATTCTCTCAAACCAAGACTGGGAACTAAATCTACATCATCTGAAAGCAGATCGGTTAGTGTTAACTTTTTTGATACCTCATATGTGTCCATTTTGTAGAGTGGTCGAGGCTCGGCGATTTCGGATTCCTTCAAACCAAGACTGAGAACTACATCTAAATCATCTGAAAGCAGCTCGGTTAGTTTTAACTTTTTTGATGAATCATATGTTTGCATTTTGTAGATTGGTAGGTGCTCGTTGATTTCGCATTCCTCCACGGATTCTTCCGTAAAGTCTCTTGGGCCATCGGTGATAGTGAGAAGTGGGCTCGGCAGATCCGTCTCTACTGATCGCGTTGCTTATTGCGTCTCTCCACAAACGATGTTAGAGACTGTACAAGAATCGAGGGAAGAAACAACAGAAATGGTCGAATCTAGCTCGGTGAATATGGAAGAAACCATGGAAGAAGAGGTATATATTTTGAATATTCACTTGCTCGTTGGCGCTTGGGAGGATATTATTATTCCAGTCGTCGAAATACGATAGCTTGGACGGTAACAATGATCGAGAGGATGAGTCTGGAGGATCAGTTCCAAGATCAATTCGTAGACTCAAATCAGATATCGGGAGACACGCGACTGCGGTTCGTTTTTCAAGTTTTTAATTTATTCTCATGTGCCTATAGTTTAGGAGGTGGTATATCCGAGAGAGACGGATAAAACTATTCATCCTAGGAACCCGTTAGATGGATTTTTTGGAGTTAGTAAAGTGCAGAAAGAGATAAAAGAAAAGAAGCGATGTGCTTGGTCGATGTTTTCTCCTGTGTGTGGCAAGACTAAAGAACAGAAACAGCTTCTCAAAGAAGCTAGTATCAGGAATGCAGAGAAGCGTGTGCAGCACAAGGAAGATGTTGATGATGGGTTGAGGTTGAGAACGTATGCTCCAGAAGCTATCAGAGAAGTGGATGGAAGTGTAAGTGTTTGCTGATATATTTTTGTTTTGATCTGGTCTGTATATTAGTTTGTATTTGCAGAGGGGTATTGTGAGAAGTGCTCGACCGGTGTCTGTAATATCGGTGTCTGAGGAGAAGAAGTCTTCGACTGCAATGGAACGGATCGAAGAGGAACCTCATGAAGGAGTAGGAGAGGAAGACCAGCGGAGAACGGGTGTACCAGTATCTACTGGTCTTGAGATGGTGCCCGACGCAACGAGTACAGTCGCAGTCGTCAGTAATGCTGCTGCTAATGTATCTCAAGATCATCCTTCTCGATCCGTAAGAAAATTCAATCAAGTTCCAATCAACTTTTTTGTGTGAGTTTCTAGAGGCCTCAAGCACCTGCAAATGACCCAGGAAATCGTGGCAATAAAGGGAATTCCGATCAAAGTTCCAGTGCCCATGTTCGGTTGGGAGAAGGAGACGAGCAGAGCGTACGGACCGCAGGGCAACAGTTCACTTTGAATGCAGTGTTTCGTTTATTGTACTCGAGGGTGAGTTGGTTTAGTCGGTGTTAATTTTAGAAACGTTATTATAGGTTGAAGATTTCAACACCAAGCAACCCGTCGATAAAACAGTGTCGCTTATTCATCCTTCGTTTGTTAGTTTAGCGTTTGATGAGGGTCAGCGAAGTCCTGAGAATATCAGCAAAGTCTTGAGTAGGACCGCCGTTTTCAATGCACCTGAAGTCCGCCGATACTTTATACCAATTCATCGGCATAACCACCATGCCTTGTTGCACGTTGGATTGAATCAAGATGTCGTGGAAATCCATGCTTATGATTCTGATTTCCGTGCAAGCGGTGACAACAAAGAGGTCAAGATGTTGAAAAGTGGCGAGGCAGGAGCAATAGGAAAAGTGCTGTTTGGACCGGGTCGAATTGTGCGCCTTTACCATGCTAGACAAGAAAGTATTCGTCGTCAGATTGAACAGGAATCTGGCTTGGAAGTTGTTATTAATGCTGAAAACTGTCTGAAATTTCACACAAGGTTCAATGGAGCTATTCCAACTGAAGCGCCACCTGGTGCTTGTGTTTCTCAAGCATCGCAATTAGCTGTGAATCGTCACCGAGAGCGAATGGCTGTAGAGTTGAGGGAAATGATAAACAATGACGCTAGGACATTGGGAAAATCAAGTGGAAAATCTGTTTCATTCGTGAGTTGAGTTTTGGAGTAATATGTTGTAAAATTGTGTCATCAGAGTGTTCCGCTGATCTCTCCAAACGTGAAGAAACAAGATAAAGGATCGAAAAAGGGATTTGTGCAAATGGTCTCTTCGTTCTTTAGGAATCCAAGGAAGAAAATGAAGTTGGCAGCAGGGGAGCGGGAGGAGTGAGTAGGATATGTTGTATAGGTGAAACTATTATGTTTATAGGGTTCAAGCAGCTGTTGTGGATTCCGCGCCGCTGAACCGAAAAGAAAGACTGCGTGGAGGATCTGATGTACCAATGGATGTGGAAAATGCCAACCAGCGCCAAGAAGTTGTTCCTCGAGGTGACCCGTCGTTGTGGGTAGGTTGAAATGTGTATGGTGGGGTAAACAGAGGTATTTATGTTTGTTTTCAGTATGTGTATGGACTACCGGGCAACGACGAGTTGGAAGTAGAAGGAAAGCATGTGTATTTTAGAATAGAAAGAGAAGAAATTAAATTTGCTCGAGATCAACTTGGGCTCTTCACCGATGCTCATGTGTTCCGTCTACTGTACAGTCGTGTGAGTGTCAGTATTTTCTTTTCTACAGCAACGGGACATGTTCAGGTCGGAAAGTTCAACACTGGGAAAGCAGACAAAGACACGGTTGCTCTTCTGCATCCATCTTTTGTTAAGAGCATATTCGACGAGACGAATGAGAGCAGCATCAAAGAAGCGTTCAATAACCTTGTTACCTTCCACCGTGCCGGAGTTGAAAGGTTTTTGATCCCCATTGCCCGTAATAACCACTTTGTGATGGTTCATGCTGGGCTCGATTCTGAAAGGAATGCAGTTTTCCACGTCTACGATTCTTATCGTCCACCGGGATTTGTCATGACAACAATTAAGGAAATGAGAGAAGTGGCAACAGTGCTCTTCACGGACTATCGAGAAGTCAAGTTCGTCAAGGCGGTGGTAGAGAGAGATATACCGCTGCAAATTGAGAATGAATGCGGGCTTGAAACAGTGCGAAATGGAGAAATGTGCTTGTTGGATGCCCGTTTCGAGCCTCGCATTCGTCCGTTTGTCCCTACCGAGGCAAGGCCGATGATATCGACGGAGGACAGTGTTAGAATGGGAAGAGCGCTCGCTGCTGCTGAACTGGAAGGAATGGAGGCAACTGACGACGCTAAGCTAGCAAGCCGAAAGTATCACACCTGGGGAGATGATGTTGTGGAAGACAGTTTAGTGTCTCAATCAGAAATGACCACTGGTCGTCCAATTGTTGCTTCTGTTGTAAGTTGATAAGTCGACTTGCGAAGAATGTGAGAAACAATCGAACAAATTTCAGGGAACCCGAAGCAACGTGAACGACGATGAGATCGAAATTGTCGAAGAAATCATCGTTCTGTCCGACGACGACCATTCTGATGGTCATGAAAACATTGCGCGACCATCACATGAAATCGCTGAATTTTTGCAACAGTATGGGGAAAATCCGTATGCACAGGTTACCGAAGACTTGATTTCAAGCATTATATCTAACTTCTTTCAGTACGGACCACCTACAAGCTCCCACCTGTTTTCGACAACTGATCTCGATGTCTATCAAATCAAAACACCAAACTTGCCGGTTTCGGCTAATGCCGTATTTGTCCTCTTGTTCCAGAAAGTAAGCAATAAAACTTTGTTAAACTTCCCAAACTGGTCTTGTTCAGGTGCTGCAATTCAACACTGAAAACCCGGCGAGCCCTGTGGGTCTTTCACATCCTCTTCTGGTTTCCGAATTGATAAAGTCAGCAGCTGATCTTGGTGTTCCGTTTGACCGAACAATTGCAACAGAATCGGAAAGATTCCGAGAGACAATCGCAAGTTATGAAGCTTTTGGAGATTTACAGAAGAAACGAAGGTTCATAGTACCAGTGTTCATTTCGAACCGCTTCATACTACTCCACGTCGGATACAGTCCGCACAATACACCTACTGTGGAAATCTTCGATTTGCATCAGGACCGGGGCGCGGCATTGAATCCTGTAGAGTCTGAAGCAATCGCCATCTTGCTACTTCAACCACACAAAAAACAAGATGTTATTCAACATTATACCCCCGCTACTCACATCCGGAATGACCTGAATGCAGAAGGCATTGAAGTCATCCTAATTACCGAATCAATCTTAAAAGAGAATCGAATGCAAGTAATAAGCGGCAGTATTCTGAGAACGGCTTCTGAGGAATGTCGGCCAAGACTTGCGGCGGAGTTGGAGATAATCCAAAACGCCAGTCATCGATTCCAATGGATCATCGAAGATGAGAACATTGAGCCGCCGCTCCATACTGAGAATGCCGCGATCAAGAGGAACATTGCGGATTCGAATCGTCAGCAGAGTGAGGAGTTGGTGAGAAGAAAGAAAACCAGGAGGGACACGGAGGGAAACTCGGGTTCGGAGCCAGAACTCGATAACTCTGCTCAGCCGGATCGGTACGTTGACGAAAGTGCACAGAAGACACTGCAGAAGTTACCAGCACAAACCAAATGGGAAGCACCGAGTGAGTTTTTCGGGACCAATTTTCAGAATCAAAAACAATTCTTCAGATGTCACTCCACACATTGATCGTCGAGAAGATGCATCTAGATGTCACATTTGCAACGAGCCCAACAGCCCCCACGAATTGAGTCCCAACCCGGAAAACATTCCTGACGATCTGATGAGATGTGGACATGTCGATCCTCAAACTGGTCAATGTCCTGTCAAATTCCATCCGAGTTGTATCTTCGTAAGTTCCATCTTCACAAATCACGTCTTAACAAATTATTTTCAGTTCGCACAACCAATTCACCGCTTCGACTCCCAGTATCAAAGCCTTGGCAAGAACTGCGGACGTCTTCAGTGCACTGACCACTACTGCGAGAGATGTGTGTCGGATGGATATCACCGCTCAGCAGTTACTGGGGGTCTCGACAAGGTTGCCAATCAACTGAGACGCTTCCATCCCGAATGTGTACCCATCGGATCAACGGACAGCGAAAATGGTCTGGTGCTCCACGACTACAAGAACGGAGAAATGTACACAGGAGAACATCTACAGGCGTGTTTCCATTGTGGGATGAGGCGAGTGTCTGGGACGGTACTGAAGGAATGCTCAACATGCGTGAACACATACCACATCAAGTGTTATGGAGCGGATAGAACTCAGTGCCAACGGTGCGTGCGAGACGAACAGACCGAGTACGGAAAGGCCGTCATCGTTCTTCACGACGACGTTTTCCGTGTTGCAATCTGTCTGCCATGGAAGGATGTTGAAACGGAGATTGGGGACAACAGTCAATTCGAACTGAATGATCACGTTGCTTGTCGCATTCAGTCCACTGGTGATGTCATCATTGCACCCCTGAATTCAATTCGCCGAGTGCCACCATCAAAGAACGAAGAGCTTTACAAAACGTTGAGATACATCTACAAAGGCCAGCATCCAAAAGAACTCGATGAACTTAGAAAGTACCTCAAAGAGCGTCGTGATCTCGTTCCACCTGCTGCCCCGCTGCCATTTGTCCTTCATGACAACTACTTCTTCCATCCAAGTGCCCTCCATGACCAACCATACTCTGAAGGACTCAGAATGATTAAAGAACAGGGAGTCAAACTGCAAAAACCCCATCCAGCACTTAAAATCACTGACCCGAATTCCGATCCTCGCGGAAGGTGTGTCGTGACAACTGAACCAATCAAGAAAGGTACAATCCTAGTGGAGTATCTTGGTGAAATCCTCTCCCATAAGGAATGTGAAAGACGGCAAATACTGTCTGACCGAATGGAGCAGTTGGACCGTCAGTCATTGCATTATGCGTTCTCCCCATCCCTTTACCTCAAGGAGAACTCAAAAAAGAAGGCCACCATGTTCCGACTTGGTTTGGATGCGGCCACTCACAACAACACTGCATGGTATTGTTTCCTCGTATGGTTTCATTGACAATTTTTTTTCAGCTTCCTAAACAGTGCATGCAAACCCAATTGTGGGTCCGTCGATTTTGAAGGACCTGTCGCCATGCAATCAAAAGATGGTACCGTGTCCCTCAACAGAGTTCTCATCGAGGCAATCGAGGACATTCCCGCAGGAGCGGAACTTTTAATAAACTACGGATGGACCAATTTCGAGTGCCTCTGCGCAACGTGTCGTGAGCAAGCGGAGATCAAGGAATTAGAGGATTGGAAGTGATGTGTTTTTGGTGTTGTCCAATGCTCTGTCTTCCTCCAATTTTTTCCGTTTCCCTTTTCGTGCCTTTTTCACCCGTGCAAACTATCCCGTCTTCACGGTTTCTGTTCATTCCCAGAAAACTTCACTAATTATTGCACTTACTCTTTTTTCATCATTTCCGGTAACATTTTCAATCATTCTTCTCAAATAAAATTCACGTGGGTTCATTTTGTCTGTTTGTGTCTCTGTGTGTCCGTCCGTCCGGGGCAGGCTCAAACCAAGACTGAATAAGTCGAAGTGTATCTTTGTTCTCTCCATAAAGATGGAGAATCATTTTGATGGCTCCGGTGAGCGTTTTTTTTCCAGTGAAACTATGCTTGTTTCAGGTCGTTTGTGTTCTTCGTTTATGGAAATGAAATTTGTTTATCATGTAATTCATTTTTCTCGAAGGAATTTATTTGATCCATAAAGAAACGGCATTCATTGTCGACTTCACCAGTAGATTTCAGGCAATTTTCATTACACTTTTCACAATCCAATCAACTATATGGAAAAATGCTCCGTTCCCATTCACATCAGAAACATTGTATTGCAACAAGACAGTCCTCGACCAGTTCGGTTTTTTGTGTTCATTCAATAACAAAGCTAGTGCAAAAAGTGAAAGTTTGAGAAATTAAACAGTGTCATTGGAAAAACGCACATAAAATGCGAAAAAAGTAGCAAGAACTTTTTCTCAATTTCAATCATTAGATTATCGAAGTCACTATTATCATCATTGACGGTATCGCACAAGTCATCAGAAACGGCATTGACCTACTTTCCGTTTTTTTCACGCTTTGGACGGCTGTTTGTTCTACCTCTCGTACGTTCCAATGGAGTCTTCATTGTCGCAGCTGTCAACGAAGCAACAGTTGTCTTCGGGGTTGATGGTGCTGACTCCGAGTTTGCTTGTTGCTTCTTGTCGTTTTTTTTCTCTTTGGCGTTTTTTTTCTAATGGAATGTTTGAGTTTGAATTTGATTGGTTTTGTTACAGAAAATGTCCTCTCGCCGATTCGTAGCCCAATTAACCGGGCATTTGGGACCGCTCGTGTTGGACGACGGCTGCGCCAAGGCTTCACTATTCGGAGCCTTCTTCCTCGTCCTCTTTGCTGTTGTGGTGTTTGCCACAATGTGAGTTTTTACTTGTTTTGTTAACTCGTCGATTATGTTTTGTCTTTACAGGAATTTTGGCCATCCAATCGAGTGCTGGAGTCCTCAGCACTATTCCGTTGAGGGGAGCCAGTACGCCGAAAAATTGTGTTTGAGGGGAAACACATACTTTCGGCCGGTCGTTGGGGATGGACCGAACAGAATGCTGAAGTTCCCGTTCACGGAGGAGGACAAACGAGCGAACAGCACGGACTTCTATGGGCACATGAGCATCATGTTCGCTATCTGTGCCGGACTGTCATTGGCACCGAAGTTGGTGTTCCAATTGCTACTGAAGACTGTCAGAGTCCCTCTGAAAAGACTGGCCACCGAAACTTTGGAAGCTCAGAAAGCAACAACGGAGATGCGAGCGGAGAATGTGAAAACGATGGCGGATCAGTTTTATGAGGAGATCGTCACCAGAAAGAAGACATTCGGATGCTGGAACATTCGGACAGTGATTCTCTTCTCGAAGGCTCTCTATCTCTTTTCCACACTTCTTCAGTTCTGGGTACTGTCCAGTTTCCTCCGATTGAAGCATGATCTGTTGTGGGGATGGACGCTTACCTACGACATTTTGATTGGGAAAACTTGGAAGGAAACCGGTATTTTTCCGAAAACGGTATTCTGCGACGTGGAAAAGGCTATTGACGTAGGGGATTGGAGGTTTGACGAAATACAGTGCCACCTCGGAGTCAACAACATCAATGAGCCGCTCTGCATGTTCTTGTGGTAAGTATAATTTAGTGAATTTTTGATTAATTCAATGAATTAAAGGTGGTGGTACTGTATTCTGGCCGTTGTCTCGCTGATTGGATTCTTGATGGAGCTGATGAACTGCAACACGATCGGCTCTCTGAAGAAGCTGATGCTCCGGCCGTCGACCATGAGAAGAAAGAAGGGGCTGCAAGAATTCGCCGAGTTCCTGACTCCAGATGGCGTCATCGTCCTCCGATTCCTCCGGCGAATTAGTGACGTGGTGACCGACGAGGTTGCGGTGAAGCTGTTGGAGAAGTATGAGGTGGGTAGATATTTGGAAATTATGTTCAAACTGTTTATAACTTTGTAGAGTGACCGTCAGGATCGGTACGTGGAAGAAGGGATCAGTTTTTTGATGGGATACAGTGAAGTGCCTCTGGTGGCTGTTGATGAGACATCACTGTGATGATGGGCTGCTTCATCCACAGGTGTTCTTTTACCAGGTCTTTTGTTTTCTTATAGTGATTTTTCCTCTGAACAATCCAAAATCTCTCCCCCCCCCTCCACCTCTTTTTTTCATCGTTTTTCGTAACTTGTCCAATGACTGAATTAGTCGAAGTGTCTCCCTAATCTCTCCATAAAGATGGAGAACTATTTTCAAGTCTCCCAGTGTATTCTCCGAGTGTCGGTATTTTCTCTATGTCTGTGACCAGTTTCTCGCTCTTGTTCCAGTGAAGTTATGCTTGTTTCATGTCATTTGTGTTCTCCGTTTATGGAAATGAGATGTGTTTATCATATAATTCATTTTTCTCGAAGGACTTTATTGGACCCATGAAGAAACGGCAGTCATTGTCGATTTCACCAGAAGATTTCAGGCAGTTTTCATTGCACTTTTCAGGATCCAATCAACTAGATGGAAATATTGCTCTGTTCCCTTCACATCAGAAACATTGTGTTGCAACAAGACAGTTCTCGACCAGTTTAGTTTTTTTTTGTGTTCATTCAATAGAAGACATAGGGAAACAACCATTGTGATGAAATATAAAGTCAATACAACAATGGAAAATTTGAGAAGAGAAACAAAACAGTATCATTGAGAAAACGCGCATAACATGCAAAAAAAGTAGCATGAAGACAATGAATAAGGAAAAAGTGGGCATAGAAAAAGTCATGAAAAGGTTAGAGAAAACTGGGACTGGGAGGGGAAAGGAACATTTCCAGAGACGGACAGACGGAAAACAGTAGAGATTTGGAAACAGAAAGCAGAAGAAACAGTTAAAAAAATAATCATCAAGATTCAGCAAACCAAGAAACTTTATCGATGGCAATTGTCATCATTTGTATTTGATACCCTGGTAGACTTGGTGACGGAGAACGAGCCACTCCAGGAACTGGAAACGTTTTTGTTTGATACGATGAAACAATTGTTGTTGCGAACATGATTACTTACCTCTTCGGACTCTTGAACCAGCGGGTTCTTCCAGACGACTTCCAAGACTCGTTTTTCCAGAAGGAACACAAGAATGTTGCTGTTTGGCTGCACTGCTCTCGAGGTAATCGGGAAGCTTCGGATTTCCTCCGGTAGCTCCAACTGGCGGCGAAGAACAGCCTGCATCGCCACACAATCTTGGTCCCACTCCTCCTGTTTCAAGCTCGCCGACTTGTCCTCTCTCATCGAGTTGAGGTATTGCTTAAGGCTATGAACAACGGCAACAATGAGCCGAAGTCCGCACTTCGGTGCCCGATCGAGTACTGACTGAAAAATTGAAATTTTCGAGTTTTCAGGAATGACAATTCACGTGAATGAGCACGAGATATATCAACCGGTGTGACTTGTATTTGAAGCGCTCGAGTATTGCGTTCGGGGTTGTGAGCTGGAGGAGGTTGATAATCTTCTGGAGGAGGGGAGACTCATCGTTCTGTAAGAAACGTTATCCAACTCTGAATATCCAAGTCAAGCAACTGACGACGTTCTCGCGGATTCTCTCAAGTTCTCCACCATATTTTTCCTCGATCTTCCGACTGAGCATCTCCTCGCGGTTCGTATAGTAAATATTCAAGGGCATATCTCGACAAACCAACTTATGAAGAACGCTGAAATTTATTACCATAACAACTAAGGACCAGGAGAAACAAAAACTTACATTCGAGCGAATAAATGGGTTTCATGCGAATAAACCGCTTGATCCCTCTTATCGAACCTTCTCTGTCTGCAGTCTAAAAAACAAAACCAAATCTACACTTTTATCTTTGTTATTGTACCCCGTGCCACGCATCCCATCCAATCGATGATGGCATCGAAATCCGCATAATTCCACTCGGTGTCGATCAGTTTTCTGATGGGCTCCCAGAGGTCACAACGGTTGTCATTCATCACGGCCAATAACTGAGTCTGAAAAGCATTTTTCTTACTTTTCTAACAGGTTTTGAAAGCATACGTGGGTGAACTTGCTGGGGAGGATCATGGTTCCTTGCTGAGTTCCGTAGGACTGAAAAAAACGTGATGAGAATGAAAAACAGTGGTAAAATTACCAGTTGGTATTCCTCTGCATTGAATGGCAACGTCAAGACTTTCTCGCAGTAATTCCAAGTGTGACGGAGTGGGAAGTTGGTCTGCTCTAGACGCACTAAAAACTTGATTATTGTTGCAAATGAACATGAATTGAGAACTCACTCATTAGGTAAGCCATTCTCATCTCACGGGTATTAACAAAGTACATATGCCTTATTCTGTTGATCCGTAATGCGACCTCACGATTATACTCAAGAATCTTGACAATCATTGTCTTCACAAAGACTCCTAAGTATGTCGACAGGTCGACTGAATGAAAAACATGTCATTATTATTCTTATTCTAACATCACTTACTTCTGTACCCCGAGCAATGGTGAGCAACTGATTCGACGAACTCGAACACAGCGGGTCGGACTCTAGGATGTTCAATGAGTTGCATCATGACCTCTTCGAGGTTTCCCATCGCAATGCCGTTCTCTGAAAAGGTTTCATCAATTTTACAAACACTTTTTCATTCGTCACTGACCCCAGAATCTTCCAAGATTCACTTTGTTCAATGTGGTCATCAGCTGAACACAAGCCTTTCTTTTAGTGGATGGACGAGAAAACAGGAATGTTGCTTTGGAAATCATGGACATCATCTGGACTTCCTCTCCAACCTGAAACAATATCGTTGACTGTCTAGACTTCAACATTTGAACAATAAACGTAGAGGATACGTTGAGGCACTAGACAAAGAACTGTTGGGCGAGAACGGTTAGGTAACGCGGTTAATGGCCGCAGGGACTGTGGACAAAAGGGGACGGAGAAGGAAGAAGCCAAGATGCCTGGGTCTGTGTGCTTTTATACCGGCCAGAGCCGGGGCGCGTGGGATTGGAATGGAATCCGTGCAATGTGTGTGGAGAGAGACTGTGTCCGAACGGAGAATCAGAGATTATGGCTTCCTAGATGATCGCGCCAAGTTAATTGGATTTGACATCACTCTCTCTAGTGACTCATCATAACAGCTTTGCTGTTACAGAACTTTTAAACTCACGAAAGCCAGACTATTAAGATACAAGAGGCGATACCCTCTAGCGGCTAGGCGGAACCAGTGGGTGCGGGAGTGTTGTTTGAGATTCCGGACAATCCAAGATCCGATCTGAAAAAAAAGTAGCAACAATGGTAAAACACCTCAGCTTACCCGTTCTACTAACTCTGAGCTCAACACCAGATTGTGCTCGTTCAACGAGAGCAGTTCCAGTAGTGGAAATGTCAGCCAACGGTAACCTATTTCCACTTCGGATTCAATGACTCGAAATTGGTCTTCTGTGATTGGGGAGTCAATCATAGCTTTGATGAACATCAAAGAAATTCCTGGGTATGGTCGACGTTGAACGACTCTCTGGGCAAGTTGGTGGAGAAGATTGGTATCCTAGAAGAAAAATTTGCAATTTTCTTGTCTAATTGTCGACTCACCGCTTTCATTCCCACAATCACCTCATCGACGTCGACAAAAACATCCAAGGCTTCGGCAAACTCCGCAGTCCAGTTCCCGGTGGCAGCCACCTTGAATGCTCCAACCACGTTCCCTACCCGATTGGGGTCATCTCTGAAAAACGTTTTGTTATGAAATCGATACGATAAAAGTTGAAATGACCTGTCAAGGCTCTTAGCATTGAAAATTATGACTCTCATGGCTTTGTCAACCTCGGGTGGATTCGACATGTTGTTGACTAATTCAAAGGTTTCTGGAATTTGATAATTACTTAACCTTCTGTGTTACTCTAGTAAAAGTAAGAAGAGAAAAACAATCAGAAAACAAATAAGAATAGACAAATGTAAAAAAATATATCAAAGTGGATCAAAACCACATTTCTCAAAAACATATCAGAAACTTTTTTACCAAAATCGCTTTATACCAAAACCACCTTCCAACAGTTAATCTACAAAAACGACGCGTTGAACTCGGTCATGGTTTCTTTCTGGAGCCTGAAGTTTCTCTCGGATAATCATCCAGTTACAAAACTGAAATTTGACACTAATTTTTAAAGTAATTTTGAAATCAGTCTTACTTCTTCGGAATTCACAAGGTTGGACTCTGCAACTATGCTCATAATTGGCACTTCGAAGACATAAGGATTCTTCAATTCGAACAGATAAAGGCCTTGCAAAATGGACTCAATATGATTTGGAAAGATCTCTTCGATTTTTTTCTGAGCGTGATTGAAGTCGTCGTCCCAATGGTAGCAAGTATATCTTCTTGGTTCCGGCTTTTCTTGTTGTTGGTAGAAGTTGAGTTTGAGAAGAGACCGGTTCAGAGCAACGCTTAGCATCATTGCGAGCTTTGGATCAATGAAAATAAGGTGCTGAAATCAGAAACTGTTTTTTTACTTGCTCGGAAAACTTCTGCAACTGACCTCAACACATGGAGCAGCCAAGTTGATGAAAATCTGGTCCTCAACTTCATCGCACTCTTGGAGACTGAAGATCAACACATGAACCAATTTCGTCAGCATCAGTCTAACTGAACGGTCTTCTGGTGACTGTAAATAAAATGTTTACACAGGTTTTCAAAGCTGAACTATACTTCAAATGCGTTCTTTTTCCGAGCAATAATTTCAGGGCATCTTTTCTTGAAAAGACGGACAACATCTCCAAGGAGATCCTGATCGAGCTCCGATACCCAGTCCGGAGTGAGGATGAGACGGATCAACCTGAAACTTAGGAAACTTGATGTCCTGATACGTTCTGTGCAATTATACCTCAAAGAAACTCTTGTTGCATCTTGGCTGTATGCAATCCAGTTCGGCACCATTTCCCTGTTCACTCCACGCTCTCCCCCAAACACTCTCGCGCCACAACCTAAACTTCTATTCGTTTAATAGTCACTGTATCATGAAACTTACACTTTGACATCCACATCATAAACCACCTGAAGTTCTTAAGGTCCTTCCACGTCCACTCAGTCTTTACCAGATGCTCTAGTGGGCTCCAAATGAATCGCAGTCCTTTTTCTTCAAATTTGTTGACAATGCACACGAGATGATCCTAAATGTCTAGTTATTGGTTGCTGTGGAAGTGACAAAAAAACTCACTGGGTCCTTATCGCCTCCTATCAGATCGTCCAACCCTGTTATTACTCGACCGTATCTCTGAAAAAAAGTTGTGAACTGTTTTTTAATGTGACAGTTGAGGACAACTCACTTGCATAGAGTAGTCATGTTTTTGAGTTGGCTTTGGAAGACAGTTTCTAGCCATGAGAATAGCTCCTTTCATATCATACTTCTCCAAAACAAACTCTATAAAAACGATGGTGGTGCGACCGGAAATTTCACACACTCTCACCCCACAGCCTATTTTTTTCTTCCTCTTCATACAATCCAACTAACACGGATTTTTCATGATAGTTCAAGCGTAATCCTTGGATCTGTACAACAAAATTTATTCTTCCCGATTTCACCAGTATAATTGTTTCGGTTACCATTGGGCCTAGAGATGAGACTTCTACTATTCGATATACCATGGTTTGAAACCTCGAAAAACACTGATAACTTTCATTATTAGCGGCTTACGAATGATATGGGTAATGTTTCTAGATCCAATGGTAACCAAAACAGTCTGACTAGTAAAAAATTGCAGACTTACGTATGTCTCTTTAGAGTTCAACAAATATTGAATGTGTGTCTTCATGAACCATTTGAGGAGAGCATCAGAAGTTGTCATAGAGACACACCGAGGGCTCCACAGAATCCGCAAGTTTTGAACAAAATTGTAGGATTCGGGGTGTGCTTGCAGGTTATCACAAAAGTCCAAAAGCAGTGTAACCAAATACTTATTCCCTCCAAGTATGTAATCTTTCTTTTTTCATGTGGACAAACTTACCAAAAACCTTCTGTTTAAGTCTATATCCGTTGAGATGACTCAAAAAAAGTATTGATTCCTCCCTCGCATCACTGAAAGCCGGTGTTGCAACAAAAAATAGCCTTTGCAGAATCATTTGCTCATCAAACACAGATTGTTGTCCTCGGTGAAGGTTGTAGTCTCTTTCTTGGTACATGACATCCCAAATTTGAATAGCGGCGCTGAGCTCATCACCGTAAGTTTTTCGATGAATGTGGGTTTGCATCTGCAAGACAACATTTTGTTACAAACTTCACCAAACGTTTGAATTACCGCGCAATAGGTGGCATCGTCGAGATACTTCAGGGTTCTAGAATCCAAACTCAACAAACGTGCTTGAGCTAAATTCAGTTTCTTCTGTGATCTCTCGAAATTTATTTTCACTGCTTCCGCAATAACCATAAATGCGTTTTCAGGTCTTTTTTCAAGAATAGACGAACGCGACATGGCTAAGTAACTCTTGACAATGCTGACCCGAAGGTTGGTGTTCTGCGAAGCAATTGGTTCATCTTCGAGCAATTCAACATAATTCCGAATGGGGAAATCAACCTAAAAAAGTTGATACAAATCGCACAACATTCCTAACACTTACTATCTGTCCAAAACCAGTCTCGAGATCATTCAATTTGGGGAGCAAATACTTGATAATACCAATTTCTTCCGACGTGAGCAACACGACGTCGTTCGCCATTTTATTGGCAATCATTCTGCGAGCATCAAGCCTGTAATTTCTTGTTGAGAACATTCACAATTGATCTTGACTTACAATGTCCATTGATTACTAAACTTTTGACGAAGCGGTGCTTTTTTCAATTCTTCCGCAACTAAAATTAGTCCAGAAAAATTGTACTCCATTATGGGATAGCAAACTTGATCTGAAGCTGCAACGTACATTAAGCAACGCTTTATTTTTGAAAAGTGAAGAGGGACAAGGAGAAAAAAAATTTAAAAAACAAAGAGGTTGTATATGAAAATGGATAGAAACCATGAATTTTCAAATAGATCCCAGAAACTTGCAATTCAATTTTTATACAATCCCTCATATCAATTTCAAATAAATTACAGAAAACAAAAAAAACTCATCTGATCCGGTTTGCGTTCTCTTGTTGAGCCCGAAGTTTGTTCCTGATAACCATCCAATGGCAGAACTGAAATTTAGTTCTACTCATGTTTTTGTAAACCTAAGGCCCACTTCATCGGAATCCTTCAGGTTGTAGTCTTGAATTCTGCTCATGATTTCAAGCTCATAGATGTAGGGGTTGCTCAGAGGGTCACTCGCAATTTCTTGAAGAACATCTCCAATTGGTTGAGAAAAGATGGATTGGATTGATGCCTTGGCCGCAGTGTACTCGGAATCCCAATGATAACCAGTGTATTTTGCTCCTGGTTGAGATCTCTGTTGGAAGCCGTTTAGTTTCAATAGAGAGCGGTTCAGAGCTACACTCAGCATCAACGCCAGTTTTGGATCGACTGTGAGAAGGTACTGGAAAGAGTATTAGTTTTTTGCAGATCGGAGAGGTTTGAGTACTCACCGTAATGCAGAGAGCAGCAAAGTCGCTGAAGATTTCGTCGTCAGCTTCGTCGCAGACTTGCAACGAGAACATTAGCAAAAATACCAGCTTCTTGAGCAACTCTCTAACTTTACGGTCCTTCGCTGTCTGGAAAAAAAAGTATAAACTGGATTTGAAAGTTACTATTACCTCGTACGCCCTATCGTCCCAGTCAGTGTCCTCACAGCATTTTTCTCGGAACATTAAAAAGACATCTCGAAGGAGGTCATCATCAATTTCCGTAGGCCAAAGTGGGTCATGAATGCAGCGGATAATTCTGGAAAAGAGGAAACTTTATGCTTCAAACACTATTGCAAGAAATTATACCTCAGCGCGATTCTCGTTGCTTCTTGCCCGTAGGCAATGAAGTTCGGCACCCCTTCTCTATTGAATCCATTCTCATTACCGAAGAACCCGGCTCCGCAATCTAAAACTCGTTTGATCTAAACTTTAGTGAACTTAGAATTCAGAAACTTACACTCCGTCATCTTCATGATGAATGTGAGACTGGAATTGAATGTGTCCCATGTCCATTGGGTGTTCAAAAGATGTTCCAGTGGACTCCAAATCCAATTGTGATTTTGCTCTTGGTATTTCGCAATAATCAGTTTGATTTGATTCTTTAAAAATGAGCAGGTGAATTGGTATGCAAATTGGAATAGCACTTACCAAGTTCAAATTTGGGTCACATAAAACGTGGCTGAAACCAATATGAGTGACGCCATAGTACTGAAAATCGCTTCGTAATCTTTTCAGTATGAGGAATATCTACCTGATCGATGTATTTGGTGTCTACAGTGTGATCGGGGGCGGAATTCATTGCCAAGAGCATTACAGCATTGAAATCATGACTCTCCATAACGTATCCTAAAGAATAACAACATTCTGTTACGAAATGATATTCATACTCACCCCAGAGGCGGCTTTTTTCACAATCGGGCAGATTCAGAAGGACTGCGTTGCGGGAATAGTTCAACGTCAAACCTTTGACCTGTAATATAAAGGTAGAATGCCCTTTTTCTTGAAGACAGGCTTACGTAGGTTTCCGACGAGTTGAGATAATCGGTGGTGATCGTCTTCAGGAGCGGGTAGAGACTGAGAGGGAAGACTGCAAAAGAGACATTGAAAGACTTTCTGGGTTTTGTAACTAGTACAATTCATTTCGCGGCACTGGCACCTCAGTTTTTTGAGGAACTCGAAAACTTCCTCGCTAGCTTGGTACTCAACAAAGAGTGTGGCCAATTTTCCCGTTAAAATTCCGTTATCTGAAAAGTTTAGTTACTCACAATCAAACTCATTTTGTATAGGTTTACCGAATACAATGCTGAAATTCTGCAAATCAAAATTCTTCAGAACCTTCAGAACAGAGTCTTTGGTTCTGATCACGGGGTTTTTGATTGCTGCATTTTCCATGAAGAACAGTTTTTCCAGAGCGTTCTCGACTGTGAGCTGAGGACAGAAGTCGAGTCCTCTGAAGCGGAATTTCTCTCGGAATATTGGCCCCCAGATGTCGAGAGATGCGAGAAACGTTTCATAGAATCCGTTGATGGACTCATTGTGTGTGCAATGGAAGTTCGGTAAATTGTAGACCGAGTACGAATACTACAGAATATCAAAAAATCAAAAACTCTTAGCCTGAAAGTCTACTCACCTGGTGATAGATGTCCGTTTCTATGAATTGAAGTGTTTCCTCGTCTAAGCTTAACAAAAGCGCTTGAGTTGGATCGACTTTGGGCTTCTCCCAGCTCAAGAAATGCGATTTGATCAGACGGGCAAGAATCTCGTAGGGGTAGGTAACAAATCTCATTTCTTCAGTGATGGGTTTCCAGTAAAAATATTTTCTGAGAATTTTGACTCGGAGATTAGTGGGGGCCGTGAAATATGGCTCAGACTCGATCAACTCGGCAAGTGCCGAAAAACAATGTTGGTACTGAAAACATTGCAATAAGTACATCTCAAACTCAGCGTTGAGCTTACCAAGAGCGCAAAATGACGATGAATACGTTCGTCGTCTATCAAGTAATTGAAAACGTTCAAAACTTCCGCCGGTAATGATACATGAGTTCTTAAAGTTTGTAAAATTTGATCGGCAACCATTTCCCTAAAAATTCTAGTTGTCAACATATCAATTGGCTTGGCTTACGTAGTGGTTCCATCACTCAACACTACTCTTTGCGGCGCTTCTTTCAATTGTCTAGAAGCCCAAACCAATTGGTGACAATTGGAGTTCATGTTCGTAGAAAGTTAGTGCGACAATTAGACAACTGGCTGAACAACTGTTTGTGATAAGGTTTCTTAAATGAAGTCAATGAAAGAGAGAAAGAAAGACGAGTAGAGAGATGATAAAGGTGTGAGGACAGGAGATGGGCTGTTTTTTGATACAAGGTTTGATACAGTTTGTATCAAACGATACAACTACTGATAATGAGGATGGAACAATCGGAGAAGAAGGAAACTGGTGATGGAAAGTTAGAGCAAAGTCTAGAATCGAGAAGAAAGTTCAATTTGGAATGGAATCAAGGATTACTGTAGCAGTGGCAGGCAGTTTGCGAAAAAATGGGGTGAAATGGTGTGAGTCGATTAATCTTGAAAGAAGGAAATGGAAGAATCATGAAATGAGAGAACGCATTTGCATACACCATCTGTTTATCCAAAAAGTTGGCGCTAATAAAAAAAGACAGAGAAATAGAAAATAAGATAAACAAGATGAACAATAGGATGCAATTTTCTGTTTAACTGAAAAAAAATGAAAAAAAAAGTTTCAAATTAGAATGAAGTAGATGTTGAGAGCAGGAACAGATCATTTGAAGGATTACGGTACCAGTGAAAGACGGTTTGCAAGAAAAAGGAGAGAATGAGCCAATTTATCTTGAAGAAGGAAATAGAAAAATCTCGGAATGGAAAGACGCATTTGCATAGGCCATCTGTTTTACCAAAAGATTGGTGTTAATGAAAAAAGAGACAGAGATGGAATAATGACAAGATGAACAAGAGAATGCAAACTCTAAGCTGAACAAAAACAAATTTAAGCTGAACAAAATCTAGAAGACGTTTGAATTTGGAATTAAATAGAGGTTGAGAGCAAGAGCAGGATCATTTGAAGGATTACGGTACCAGTGAAAGACGGTTCGCGAGAAAAAGGAGAGAATGAGCCAATTTATCTTGAAGAAGGAAATAGAAAAATCTCGGAATGGAAGGACGCATTTGCATAGGCCATCTGTTTCACCAAAAGATTGGCGTTAATGAAAAAAAAGGACAGATAAATAAAAAAATGACAAGATGAAATTTGAACAGAACAACAGAGGAGAATGCTTGGAATAGTAGACAAATAGTAGTTCGAGTTAGCAGATCAAATAGAAACATTCTAAAACACTTACCAGAAAACCATGCGACAATCCATTAGTACAAATCAAGTTGAGTGAGTAGCATGGATGGGTTTACCGACAACTGACAAGGTATTGATAATAGAATAGCAGTTGTTCTTGTCGCTTGGGATCAGAAAACGAACACAGAAAAACGTTTGATTTATGAAAAGAGAGTGAGGAAAAGAACAACTGCCTTCAGATTCCGATGATATACAAAGTTTTCGAGTGTGAGTGAGTGCCAATTACACTTTGAAAAAGAGAGGGAACTGCGGAACTCTTCCTGTCTCTTCCTGAGGCTCGGGAATAGGTACACAAAAAGCGGAATGCCCTATCCTAATGTAAACAAAAGAGTGGCACTAGACCTTGGTTTAAAACGATTTGGCTTGTCGCAGACCTCAAGAAACGAGAGGGAGG
>LR537615.1:310737-367956 GCA_900883565.2 Caenorhabditis panamensis
AGGGGAATGGGGTCTTCTGGCAATTCAGATAAAACACGGCGTTCTCGACTTAACCTTCCTGCTTTGTGAAAAAGTAGGAGTCCCGAATCAGCAAGGATGGTGAGGTTCCAGTGAGGACTACAAGAAAGAACTCATTGGCTCTGGCTTGAGAAACACTCTTCCCCTCTAAGCTCCTCCCTTTTCTCTCCTCATCGTTCAACGAAAAGGACGAAAAGAGTCCGTCCCTTCCCCCAGAGCAGATGGGGTTCCAAAAAATGCACGCTCCGTCTTGAAAGGACACATCGAGTCGGGAGAAATGTCCGCACGCCAGCAGAAAAAAGACTAGAGAGAGAGAGAGAGAGAGAAGAAAGAAAAAATGTGTGCCATTCCGGAATGCATCATTTTTCCGGAGGGAGGAGCACACTCCTTATATGGAATCAAGGGTACGGTGTCTGGATTGGCTCAAATTTGAAAAACGAGCAATTGGAGCATTGGAGCACAGGGATTCCAGAAAGAAAAATGGTCTTGTCATGGGACTGTTTTTGAGAATTGGCTGTGTTTAGTTACACTTTTGAAACTAGTAAGATGGGATGGAGAACCTTTCTTGGAACTGTTTTCAGTGTTCTTCTCTCCCTCTATCATTTGCCAAGCATCTTGTCGTCAAGAAAATACTCTCCTTCAATGCTCCTCCCCCCGTACACTAGCTCTTCTGCATTCCTATCCCTTTCGACGCAGTCGGGGGTTCAAAAAAAGACGAAGATGGACGGCCTGGCACGTCCTTGGCACGGGGAAAGAGCAGACGAGAAAAGTGCATTCCCTCATGAGCACGTCTCACCAAGACCGAACCAATAGAGAGCTGTCGGGGACAGCGAGGGAACGAAAAAATGGGCCCGTCGACTAAACACATCATGTTCTTTGGAGGGTTGAATGGAATTGAACCAATGCATTGAAAATTGCCTCCAATTTCATAGTGCGAATGGTTCCGATCTTCGATGAAGAAGTGGGGGACTTCAGGCCCCGACCGCAACATGTTCCAAATGATCTCGCCGTTTTGATTCCCATCTCCACTAACGGAAGTTCTGAACAATCCTGAGACTTGTTATACTTTTAGGATCTGAGCGATCTCTCCTGGCTCCATCATTTCCCATTCCTCTCGGCAAAGGACGCAACTAGACAAACTTCGCTTGAGAAGATGCATGCACGCTATCTCTCGGAGAAGAAGAAATTCAATATGACTGACAGCAGCAAAAAAGTGCATGTTCCAAAGAGCAGAAGGACGGCTCATGATGGAGAAGGGAAGGACTGCTAGCTCACAAGAATGGGAAACATGCATAAAGGCGGGGTATATATACAATTTTTCCCGGCAATTCCATAAATAATAATTGATACTAAAAAGACAAAAAGAACGAACGATCGAGAAAAGCATGAATCACGGTGACCAGATGGTCAGTGATCAAATTCATGGCCTTTTGTGCCTACTCTGATATCGCATGTTTCGAACGTAAAGGAGATGGTCCAAAATCTGTAAAACTCCTAATAACTTTTGCCCTCGAGTCCATTTTACCCAGTTAAGTACCGCCAGTCCTAATTTTTTCAAGAAACTGACTCAGGTGGCTCATAATTAGGTCAACTGGGCTCAAGAGCAAAAGTTATTAATGGTTTCGTAGATTTTGGATCATGCCCTTTTGAATGGTATAGGTCTCATCTCTGGAGGCAGGGTAACCAAAGCAGCCTACCTGGTTGAATCAAAGGCCTCCAAAACAAAAAGCTGCAAGAAACTGACAAAACTGACAAAAACGGACAAGAAAGATGGGAAATCGAAGCGTCATAAAAGTTCCGATGCGTTGGCAAAACCCATAACATTTTGTGCGACGCGGAATCAACGCATAGGAAATCGACTCTTTTTTTCTATCAGGATTGGGTTTCCAGTTGCATCATCATTCTCACCTGTGCTTCTTCATAACTTGCAATACGAGAGGTTTGAACTACTATCAAAGTGCAGTCTCCACCGAGGAGAAGAGAAGTTCTCTCGAGCTGTCTAGTTCTAGTGTAAAACTGAGAAATGAGTTGGGATGCAATGCGACTCCGCGGATATCCCTGAACGAGCAGTTTTCTACTTGTGAAAGGGCCTTCGTTTGAGCCGGGATTAGACTTTGACAAAGACTATGTGAAACGTGTAATAAAGAGAAAAAACCCTGTTTTTTCACGTCAGTGGATTATGTGTGGTTTTAGCTAGTTTCTTTTCATCTTTTATGGGGATTGTTGAGAGCCCAGATACTGTAATCAGCGATAGAGAATCGGAGCTCAAAACAAGATCGTCAGGGTTGGAGGCTTTTGGCGATGGAAAAAATGGGGAATGGGAGAAACATCGTGTTGTATAAAGTTCTCTAAAACCGCCAACACTGTTTCCCATTGTGGGAAAGCGATGCGACGTTTCTTGTATCGATTCGGATTTGAAATTTGGAATTCCCAATCAAAGCTCTGATCTTTTTTCCAGTTCTCCTGCTGTTCTCTACATTGATGGTCCCCTTCTAACCTACTACGTAAACATCTCCTTCTCGTCCTTGCTCAATTTTCCGGAATAATCTTAGGTGCATGTGAAGCAGCGTGATTTCCGGTGCAACGAAACATCTAAGGTTCATAGATTCGTTACTCGTAGATGTGTCGAGAAACATAGATCAAGAAACCAAGAATCGCCAAAGCAATTGGATAGAGTTATTATATTAGAGCCTAGGGCTAAGGCCAAAGGTTTCGATGTGGCTTGTGCTCATTTTCTTCTAATATGTGGTTTGGTTTTGTTGCGTTAGATGTTTCTGCGTTGGGAGTAACCTCGAGTAGTTCCAACTGTTATCCATTTTAGTACATGTTTGTTCTGTCTCTGAGAGAAAACTTTGACTGAAAGCACATGACATCTTTTGGTGAAGTTGAGCTGCGCTTCTAATAGGCATGCAGCTGTTCAAATAGCCCAATTGCATTCTCTGAATTCTGCTTGAACTTTGGGTTTCCTAGTTTCATTGAAAAATGCCCTTCATTTCAATTTGTTATGATCCCACACTGTTGCTCTCTTTCATTGTGTTCATCATTTCCACACACATGCACTGTATGTTTTGTTAACCGGCTTATCTGTTTGTCGCTTTTTCCTTTTCTTCCAGGAAGAAAAGAAAGAGGAACCAACAAAAAGCGATAAACATTGGGAATGTGACCAGCAATTCCCATCCGAAATGATGTTCACATTTTAGATTTTGCATTTCCGTTTCCATTCTCCATTTGAACCTGTCAACACAACACAACACAAGATCTGTAAACATTTCTTGTAAACAACTCAAATTCGTTCAAAAATTCAAATCCTCCACCCCTTTTTGTTTTAATAATCCCGTTCCAATCCCTCTCTCAAAAAGAGTTGTTTATATTTAGTAACCACTACCCAGACGCCTATCTGTTCATTGCTCACTGGTCTGTAAGCAAACTGAATTTTAAGAGGCGTAGAGGCAGACCATGTTGTTGCCGCTGCTGCTGTTCTTTTGGGGACATCATGCCTGTTTATGCTGGACACATTGACCAGCTGTGAAAGAGAGAAAAAGAGAGAGAGAAAGCGACAATTTCGATTCATAGATAATTAGACAAGTTCTTCTTGTCTTATTGTCACTATTTTCTCTAATTTCACCATTTTCACGCTAAGAAGAACGTCGTTTTTGGCTTGTTTCGGTGATGTTTTTGTTGACTTTTGAGTTTTCTGAGAACTCCGTAATTTGACCCTTTTAGCTAAATGTTTTGAACCCGGAGAAGCAAGATATAGTGTAGAAGAAGGCACTAAAATTTTAGAAATGATGATTTGACTTTTCCGATTCCAGCTGAGTTCAGAAAACCATACTACAAAAAATTGGAAGTCGGAGGGTCTTGCCACGAAATGGATTTTCCAGTGTTTTCTCGTTTTTGGACCAATTTTCTTGTATTTTTTTAATGAGAACAAATAGAACAGATCATTTGAAGCTCAGAAACAGTCAGCTTGACCAAAATCATTGAGTTTTTCATAGTAAATCACCTATTTTCGTGACTTTCCGAATGAAAACACAGAAACGGACAATTTTCTATAAAAAGCTGGATTAATCTGGTCAAAATGACAATTTCTGAGCTCCCAAACATCTGTGGTACTTGCTTTCATTCAAAACGTTGAAAAAAATTGGTCCGGAAACGAGAAAACACCGAGAACTGATTTCCTGGCGAAACCCCTGTAGTAGGTATCTGAAAATTTTTCCGAATTCTCGCGATTTTGACCTGAAAACAGTCCGAAATACGCATTTCCCTCAAGTTCAAATCCCTTATGACCTCGAAAAACTTTCCTCAAAGTAGAAAGATCAAAAATTCACCAAACTTCGCCCCTCCCTTCCCTTGATGGGGCCCTCTCTTCTCTGCGGGGGCAGGGGGCAGTGACACGAAAATGAGACATGGGGTTAGTTTGTTATAGAATTTGGTGGAAAAGCGAGAGAGAGAAGAGTGGCAAGACTCCCTCGCGCCGTGTGTTGTCCGGCTAAGCGACCAAACACCACATGACGTAAAATCGGTGGGGCCCGCTGGCGGTGAAGCGAGAGAGTGAGGCGAAGGAAGTGTGTAAAGAGAGAGTCAATGAATGAAGTGTGTGTGTATGTGTGTGTATTTGCAACACACGCGAATGGATAACTTTGGTCGAGAAGAATCTTCTGGCGACAGACATTTGGCAGGATGGCAGGCAGTCCCTGAATTTTTGATCTTTCTCGTTTCTGCTTGAGAGGTCCTTTTCTCCCCTTCTCCTGTCAGCATGTCAACTCATCAAAGAGCATGGGACCACTTGGATCCAGCAATGAAAAGATATCTCAAAGAAAGAGAGGTCTGCAATGAAAACGTGATTCTGTTGTTGTTTTCTGTTTTTTGCAGTGTTATTTTTAGTGAACTGGATTGGGATTTGGATCAGAAATCACTACACAACTGTCACTGTTATGTTCTCTCCATTGGTTCTAAGTTCTGTTCTAGGTCACGGAATAGAAATTGAAATGTAATGCGTGAACTGCGGCGTACGGTCCGGTCAAACTCATTGAAATACTTAACTTTCCTTCTTTTCCTCCCGTAATTATTCCCGTTTCTTCCCCTTCCCAACTGTGACCATTGTTTCATGAGTCCTTCTCGACCTTCTACAGCCATTTCCTTTTCCTTCAACCGTTTTATGTTATGTATTCACAATGTATTTGAGGACGGAGGACAGGGACACCCCCGATGTTTAGTCAGCAGAAATAGATGGGCTAACATGAGATTCGGCGGGCGTGGGGGGATGGACTGTTGTAAGTGGTGAGGAAACCGTTTGTATGGGCCTGTCTGCAGTCGAGAGGGTGGGAAAAATGTGCAAATTGGTGAACGAGCGGCTTGTGTGTTGGTCTCGAGTTGGTCTAGGGGATTTTGGAACTTTTGCGATCTTTTACAAGTCGAACTGTAACCCGGAAGTGATCCTAGAAACAGATCTTTCGTTTTTTGACTTTTTCCCACGTTTGAATAGGTCTAGACCATATTCCTCCAACTTTTCCTAACAGTTCCGTTTCCTAGTTTTTCTTGCATTTTCTTTCTGACAGTTTGTCTAGATTGCCGCGATGACAATTTTTTTCCGTACTTTGATCAAACAGTTCAAGAACTTTCTTTCTGCCAACATAATCGTTTCACCTGCAAACGTCCATCTCTGATAGCCTTATCAAGCTGAAAATGCGCTCTATTGAAAAACGCTTTTTCTGCTGGAATTTTCTAGACTTTTTCCATAGCGTTTGGTCAATTTTTCTAGTTCCAGTTCTAAAGGTCGGTTCCAATTACAGAGTGATAAACTCCAGTCACATGCCACCCCAAAAAAACACCAAAAACACAACGATTTCCGTGAAACGAACCAATTCAGAAATTGGTCAGAAAAATTGGAAAATTGGTCTCGTGGATAGACAGAAAGATACATAACATGAGAGAACAGTTGTTCTGTCTCTCCCAACCCATCTATTTGCACAGGAGGGTCCCTACGGGGGCCCCGCAGTCTACCTCATTATTTATTGATTCATCAGACATTTGGGATTCCCCACTTTCTGTCTTTCTCCACTGTCGTTTTTGTCTCATACATCGCTAAAATGTATTGTACTTTCGCTATCAATGAGGTGCTTATCAATCTGTGACCTTTTTCTAGTTCTGTTTCAAACCGTTGTTTGTTTCTAGTAAGATGATCGTCACAGAATAAGACACCAAACAATTCTTCGCGGAAAAAATGTTGAAAATATAAATAGTTCTCATTCTTTTTCATCTGCCTTGTTTGTTCATTTGTTCATTATACTAGATAAGACTCTGAAACCATGATAAGATTGGAGTAGCTCTGTGTACGACTGCCTGCTCGACACGTTTTGCTCGACATGTATGTATTTCTTTTCTTCTCTCCTCTTTTCAAAGATCAATTGAAATTTGATGACAGTCAGAGTGAATGTAAACAAGAAAAGAGCAAAACGTGGTGTGGTGGGGTGTGAAGCAAGAAGAAAAAGAAGGCACGCAAAAAACTGTCTACTTGTTGTTTCTGGCAAAGATCACTTTGGGGTCTCGTTTCGCCGCCAGGGTAGACGCACAGTTCAAAGTATTTGTTTACGCCGAATTTTGAAGCAAGGTTGGTTTTTGGTGTCTAGAACCACTTGGTTGCCTATTTTTTTCATTTTTTTTTTCGATTACTTTTTCGATCACTTTTTGGTAGACGACTGGGAATATGTTCTGGATTTTTTGGGATTTCTGGTTTCTTTTTGTTCTCTTTTTGTTTTCTGTACTTTATTTTGTTCATTTTGTGTTGAGAATCACCTGTTTAGCACAGTAGAAACCTCCAAACCTTAAAAATCCTTGGAATTTGATGGAATTTTTGAATCATTTCCAGACAGCGAAGAGAGGAGCTTTGAAAGTTCTGGGTCAAATTCAAATTTTCAAGTTATCTCGATGAAATCTTAACAAAACGAGGCAAAATAACCATTTCTAAAGCCTGCAGCTCAAAACCCTTCCCCAACCCTTGTAAGATCACATCTCTCTGCAACGTTCCTACTTGATCTACCGACCCCACCCGCTCGCTCGCTTCAAACAAACTTTGTTTCATTTTGTTCTTGTTCCGTTCAACCCTCAAAAAACCGTGCAGAAACCAAACTCGCAAAAGTTCTCGTCCACTTCTCGTTCTCGCTTCTCGGCGTTCCGCCGGAAAACCGCCGCCACTTTTCCTTGTCTTGTAGCTGCTCTTTTCTCTCTCTCTCTCTTTTTCTTTCTGCTTTCTTCTTTCTGTTCTATTGTGAACAAATAGCGATTTGTGTTCCACTTTGAAGCATTGAATATGCATTGCAACACACAAGCTTTTGTTGTGTTCTTCAAAGGACGGACAGGTAGACCAGACGAGAAGCACTGTTGACTTGAGTTTGGTATGGTTTAGAGCAAAGATAGAAGGGTTTTTTGTTGTTGTTTCGCTGTTCTTTTTGCTGTGGTAGTTTAGTCCATGTGAAGTCCTTCTCCCCTTTCATCTTCTTCTTCCATCGCATTGCCGTGAACAACTGTCTTCCTTCCGAGAGGCCCATCTCATCTCGACTTCACTCCCACATTTCTCCATTTCTTCGTCGTTTTCTTCTCCCCTCCCGGCCGTTTCTTCTCTCAAATCTCCCCGCTCATCGAGTACTATTTTCGCTGCGTCGGATGCGCAGCAGGCCCCCATGGCGGCCTCCTTCGGCCTGTCCGTCCGAATCAATAGGGGGGCAAACTGGCAAGGGACTGCCAACTACTCTCCCGCACAGGCCTATTCCTCTCTCTCACTTTCTGCGTTTCGGTTTTTCAGTGATCTTTATGCTTCCCATACATTCATCGCATGCATTTGTCGTTATGCGGGAAGAGTCAGAGGAGGGGAGAAGAAGAAGGAGAAGAAGAAGAACGAAACAGATAGAAAAGCGAAACAGACTGAAAAGATGAGGGTGAGGGGCCAGTTGTTCATGTTTTTCGATTCTTCTCCTTCTTTCCCTCTTTGATCTTACGGCCACTTTAGACCTACTTCAATGCCCATTTTCCACCCGTTTTTCATGTTTCGTTGAAGTTTGACTACTTCAGACTCAATTACACTAGACAGTCCCGGAAAGTATAGTGTGTTTGAACTTTTTTGTGACCTTTCCTGCAAACCTCAAATCCCTGTTCTCCCTTTAATTTCAAAGCTCTTGCTTCAAAACTCAAATTCTTCTGAAAGTGCCTCTGTCCTTGAACCTAATTGCTGTCTTATTAACTTCTAGACAATTCGGAAGTCAAAACTCTGCGATTTCTGCTCCCTTCGAGCCAGGCCACATCACACGAAACGTGCACCTGTACCTCTTTTTTGCGGTTTTTTCTATTTGAACTTTGCTTCACTTCTTTTCTCTCCTACGTTTACTTTTGTGTTTGAGCCCAAGGTACTCTTTTCAAAGCATTCTATTTCTTTTTCTTCTTCGCTTGCTTTCTTTATGCATTCAACACAACGCAACACTTTCCGTTTTTCTTCCGGTGTAATTATGTTTCAGTACCACCCAGCCCGCTTATAATGAGACAACCCTTTATAGATTTCTGTCTCTATTTCCGGACGCCGTGGCGTCTTGCAAATTAGAAAAACGAAAAAATAGAAGATAGTAATTAATTGTATCTCTGTGCTGTGCTGTGCGTTGACAAGTTTTCGTTCCAAAAACGCGTAAACATGCTGGGGCCTGCCACACCATATTTTGTCATGTTTTGTGTGTAGCGTCAAAGATCACTAGTTGGATTGATTCGATCAAGAATGGAATGTGAGTAACGCTTTAACGGCTTTCCGGAAATCCACGTCGTGGGTGGGATTGGAGGCTTTCTGACTTTTGAGCTCACTTACTTTGATTTGATCTTGATCTTGTTTTCTGTCCTTTTGGATTCTAGAAGTCATAGGTAAAATCACTCCTATTTAGTTTGTTTGACTTTAGCCCACTGAATCGGTAAGTCACGCGTAAGGAAATTGGCGAGGGCAAAAAGACAATTTGTCTCTGTGAATGTCACTAGTCAGATTCAGGCATTGGATTCGGATTCAGATTCAGATTCTGTTTGGATGGACTTTGAACATTTTTGTTTCAACACAAACTAGATAGGTCAGATTGACAAATCATACGATTTTTTCAACATACGGTTGAAAAAACAGGCGATTTTTGTTCTTGTGTATATATTGGACTGTTTCAACTTCAAGTTCCGCTCCAAATCGCTGAAATAACATTCCTTCAACAGCTGAAGTTTTCAGTCACTCTCAACCCCAGTTGCTATTCATATCCCTTATCCCATATTCATCCTCTTTGCTGAAAACTGAATGAAGAGCGAGCAAATGATGTCAGCAAGTTGATCTTGATCACATCTGCCATGCTCATATTCATCTCTGCTTCCTCTACTCTAAAATTCAAATTCCAGACATCTCTTGATTTCAGGATTTCCCCCTATGAATCAGAGGATCGCACTTTCTAGAGCCATGGCTATCTGAGCAGATCTTTAATCTACTTGGAAATTTCGAGGCTTTTTCGAGGCTCCCGCCTTCCTTTTTCTCACGAAACAGAGCGACAAAGATCAGGCATGCTCTAAGGGTCCCGCAGAATCTTGAGAATACATCATCATCTCAAGTTGCACTCATCTTTCTCCTTTTCACCCCTACTTTTGTTTCACTGCCCCTTTCATCTAAAGTCCTCTCTTTTCCACCCCTTCTCATTGAATGAAGCAAAGATCCATGAAAAAGAAGAAGAAAAAAAAAAGATGAAAAAAGTGAGTGCTTTGCTTTGATGTGAATGATAAGAAAGAGATAAGACAGGTCAAAAATCAATAGGCCGTTTTGTTCTCCGCCATGTTCTCCGTCAGTTTCTGGCATCTTGTTCATGCGCCTTTTCCGACACAGCCTAATCTGTGCGAGAAGATCAGTCGTTGCGACGAAACGGGCTGCAGAACCCAATTTTCCGAAATCCCATCTTTCCCGTCGCCCACCTTTCCACCTAAAGTGTAATCTTGAAACGATCGTAGAGGTGGCAGATGTATGAAAAATGGAAGGTTTCTGCTTCTGCGACTCGAAACCTTAAAAATAGAACAGAATCCAGGCGTTTTCCTGAATATTGCTTGCTTACTTAGCTTGCTTATTGCTCTCCAACAAACCGCCCAGCCCAGGCGTTTTCGTTTTCTCCCCTCTCCTAGAAAGTGCCTCTTCTTGCTTTTTTTCCCTGTTTTTTTTTCTTTCCCTGCCTCTTTTCCTTCTTTGGTGGCTCGGTTTTTGACGTAAACTTGTTTTCTTTCTATTTTTTGCTCCCCTCTCTTTGGAAAAGCGAGCCTTGGGTGGGTTTTAGGGAAATTTGAAAACAGGTAGGCGAAGTAAGAGAGATAATCTGTGTGATCTGTCTCTCTGGATGCTGTACTTCGAAACATTACATTACCTAGCTCATGACCCTTCCTTAAGATAGATGATAAATGAGTGAGGAAGGCTTAGTGTCTCCATTGGACAGTTCTAAGATCTGTTGCACCTTTTTGCTCCTTTCTGCGGCTCCTACTGAAACTTCAAACTCCAACCAATCTCTTCTTCATTAGTCATTCCAAAAAAACCACTTCTCCCATTTTTCCCATCTTTTCCGTTGCTCTCGTCACACCTTCAAAACGCGACTTGAACCCTATCCAACTTCTACTTTCAGAGTATCAGCTCTCCATCCCTCAACGTCAACGAATTCCGAATTAGTGAGCAGGCACTCCTGTCAAATGTAAGTTTGACATCACTTTGATGGATTCCGCTTATTTGCAACGCAACATTTCTCGCGATATTGAGGGCAGAAGGGTTCTGGAAACTTCTAGAAAGTAGCTGCTGCTGACACAGCCAAAAAACGCTATCCATGTCATAAATTCAGCCAAAGCCGCTTTTCTCCGCCACACACCTGCTGATTCTATTTTGTTTCCAAAACTCGAGATCTAGCTGAGGTAAAATCTCAAAATCCCTTATCGACATCAAAGATCCGATGTTTGCGAAGATCACACAGTTTATCGGGAACCAGAAGAGTATTCTGGAAGTTTTGGTCTCGAAAAACAAGATGATCTTCAGTCGCCAGGCAGACAAACAACTGGGTTTGGTTCTGTGCAAAAATGGGATAGAATGGGATGGAAAATGGAGAGTTGACAATAGAACGTTTCAAAATATGCTAATTTTGACATGTTGGAAACGAAACGAAAAGAGATGGAAATTTCGCCTTTTTTGAGGGGGAGGCGGCTGCAGAAATACAGTCCTTATTTCTTTTTCTTCTCTTTTTTTTCGGAATCCATAAAAACTCATAAAAATTGAGAAAAATGCGCTGCTCTTTTGAACCTGAACCAAGCTCTCAAGGAAATTGGAAATTTTCTCTTCTATCCAAAACTTTCGGGAAGTTTCGGGAAGTTTCGGGACTGACCAAAGAAGATAGAGCCCCATTTTCCAGTCATTTTCTCTCTTTTTGCCCGTTTCTTCCTTGCCCAGTCCATCCCCATCGCGCATCTTGGTCGGCCCCTTTCCTTTTTTGCGCATGTTTTCCTTGCGGAGCCCCCCGTGGCGCCCTCCACCCCACAAGCTCCGCCCCTACACATTCCCTCTCTCTCTAAGCTTCCCTGTGGCTCCCCGGCGCTTTCCTATTCCTTCTTCTCCTCGTTTTTCGCCCAACCCGTCTCTTGTCTGTGGTCCTTTCTTCACTAAGCAACAACTATTCTTGCGCACCACCACCGACCGGCGACCGGAGACGACGTGTGCTTTGCTCCGGCATCCGCAACGTCGTCTTCGCCCCTTCACAACCATCATCAAAACTATTCCAACCGGCAACATCGCCAACCTCCAATGCACATGTTTTATAGTATGAACGGTACTTTGGCCGATCAACTGCAAAGCCACCTTTCCAACTACCCAATGATGAACTCGCAACGCGGCGGTAGCGCCGAAGACCCGTCCATGTACATGAACGGATCATCGGCGTCAGTGTCTAACACCAACGGATCATCCTCGATGGGCAATGACCAGAAGTTTCCCTCCTATAAGCGAATGGCTCAACGTAAGTAAAACGTCATCGTGCCCCTTAATAGTGCAAAGATTGTTCCAGGAAGGAAAGTTCCCGAAGGAGAATTATGCGCTGTGTGTTCCGACCTTGCTACTGGTTACCATTATGGTGTTGCAAGCTGTAACGGATGGTAAGTGACGTGTGGGCGTTGGACCTTAGGTCTCTAGTCTTTTTGCACTCGGAAGCTTACGCTTCAAGCTCCCCGGGGTCCATGTTCTTTGCTTTTCTCCTTTTCTCTCCTATCCGTTTTCTTTTTGAGTTGACACTGACTTGGTCCCTTCCCTTCAAATTCAGTGTGAAACGCGATAATGTGGAGTTGGACTTTGTTGGTCTTTCCCTCTCTCCCCCATCCCCATTTCCGGTTATGTTCTGTGCATTAGTTTTCTTTTTTCAATGACCAATGTTTCTCGAACTTTGCCGATCTCTGTTTCAAAGGAATGTGTATGAATGTGTGTGTCAAAACCAAGTGCTCCTGTCAAACTCACCTCTCTTTTTTCTTTTGCTCTGAAGGGTCCGGGAGCAAAAGAAGAAAGAATGGTGGGACCTTGAGAGAAGAGCGATCAAGTAGAAAATCGCGTCACGCTGCTTTCAAGAGCATGCAAGGCACGAGGCAATTTAGGGAGAGAAGGGGAGAAATCCACTAAATTTTTTCTTCTTTCTAGATGAGAAAAACGAGAGAAACCGGGGGGTTTTCTCGTTTTCTCGTTTTCACGCCACGCTTCCCTCTTTTTTCGCACAAACAAACCGAAGGAAATTAACAACGGTCTTTGTACTCCTCCCTTCCAGCAGGGGCCTTCGAGTATGATTCATAACTAAATTATAACTATAAAATACACTAAGCAACCAGAGATCTACAAGTTCACACGGTCTTTTTTTCAGCAAGACCTTCTTCCGACGGACAATCGTCAGCGAGCAAACCTTCATCTGTCAGTATAATGGGAATTGTGATGTTAACAAAAGTAAGTTAAGTTCCGAGAAACACTAGAACCATAATTGCAAAGAATTGAAACGTCAAGTGGTTTTTGGTCACGGTTCAATGCGCTAGGCTGCACTTTGAAAGTGTCTACGTTATTCTATTCCTTTTTTGCAGACATCCGATGTGCTTGTCGTCACTGCCGCTTCAACAAGTGCCTACTTGTTGGTATGGACGCAAAAGGTGAGAGCTGGGGAAATAACTGAAGATGCTTTGCGTTCTAAATATAGTTCCAAATTGGTCGGGATCTGAATCATTCTGAATAATGAACACGCCGCATATATCAGAGTCTCATTAGGTGGCGCCGGTGTTGTGTTTATTGCGAGATTCCGATTCCTGTGTGACGTTGAGCTCAGATTTTTGAACCACTAGTTATGGCGCTGCTGCATCGAAATGTGAAAGTGTCTAGCGGGTGTCGGCGTGAAAACAAGAACATAGGAAAGAGAAGGAAAGGAGAGAAAACAACACGTGAAGCATGACAATTAGAGCTTCTTAGTTAGTCCTGGAGAGGAGATGCCAGAAGATGAGCAAAATCTTGAATTCAACAAGTGAAAACAACACTCACTGAAAACAAAACTGAAAACACAATGATCTTCGGATTATCAGCAAATTGAGATCTGAATCCATGATACTAGACATCTGCAAGCAAAAGCCAATAAGGAATTTCAGCTGCAGGGTTTCCGACCTGTGGTGTGTTTTTCTAATCTTTGAGATGAAAACTAGGGGTCAAAAGGTCACAAAAGCTAATACCACTTGATTTAGGGCTTTTGGAACCGCGTAGATACCTGCAGGATACTAGGGGTCCAGGATTCTCTACGACCTCATGCACTCCTTGTAGGTTTTAGAGATCCTTTTTCGACCCCTAGTTCTCTGTGACTTTCTGTAAATCTTGTAACCTCCATCCCCCACATCGCTTTGTTAACGAGCAAAAAAAGGTTTAGCCTTCCAATTTCCAGCCATCCAAAACGACCGGGACCGTATTGGCCCTACGAAAAAAGTGAAAATGAGCAGTGGATCCGATGACGAGCAAGCCACCACTCCACATCGCCTGCAAGATCAAGTAAGTTCACTGAAGTGTATGAAAACGCGCTGCTGTTCTTTGGAATAGTGTTGTAGTGTTGCGTTGAGTGGTCCTGGTCCTGAACCACTAGTGATTTATTTATTCTAGTCGCTCCTTCTTTTTTAGCCCGTGTCTTGTGTTTCATGAGTGAGATCCAATATGTACGGAAAGTGGGAGGAGAGCACAAGGGTTGAATTTCAACATGTATTTTTTTCTTTCAGAAATTCTGTGTGTGTTTCAAATGTTTTTTGATCAGTCAGTTCAGTCTTGAAAGTAAAGCCTGACCAAATTACGAGGGCTTCCCTCCCTTGAAAGCTGGGGCCTTGAAGAATAGAAAATAGGGGGCAAACTCCGGACTAAAGAATAAAAGAGGAGAGAAACACACGTTTCAGGAAATCATCGACCAGCTTACACAAGTGGAAGGACTCTGCCAGGAGCTGCGCAGATGTATAATTCCAGAAGTGACGGGAGTGACACATGCGTTGACGTCTCCTTGCCTACTTTTTGAAACAACTGACCTAAAAGTAGACGTGAGTCTGGTGATCAACTAGTTTCCCCTTGCCCATCACCCATAACTTCTCTTCAGACAAATGTGATCTTCAAGGAGCTATATCCAGCGTCTATGAATGATATCAGGATGTGGAATATTCGAGAGATGAGAATCTGTATTGAGTGGGCAAAGACGTTTGATATCTATCAAAGACTCAATCTTTTTGATCAGGTGTGTTTTCAGGTGGAATTTTCAGATTGTTGACAGGATCACACATCAGGCAGTCGTGTAAAAAACTACTGTATATCTTTCTAAAATCCTGTTTTCAGTTCGCATTGGTCCGAAACTTTGCCTTTGCTTTCAACCTCCTGAACCGAGTGTTCTACTCCCCGGATCATGGACCTGACAAGATTGTCTTCCAGAATGGAGCATTCATCATGAGACAACCTCAACAACAGGTATAAAACAGAAGAAGAGATCCCCTTTAAACTGAAAAATCATTCAGGTTCAACTCTCCGGATGTCGGCCTATTTACACACGACAAATGGATGAGATCATGCTGCCGTTCCGCAAGCTGCAATTGAATGTCACTGAATTTGCAACCTTCAAAGCTGCTCTTTTCTTTAATCCTGGTGCGAATTGAAACAAATCTTCAAAACCAAAAGAGTTCTAAATTTAGATGCATTGGATCTTTCGCAAACTGCAAAGTCTGAAGTCTTCGAGGAACGGAATAAGTATTTGGGGGCACTTTTCACCTGTATCACCCAAAAAGTTGGGATTCCATCTGGTGTTCAGAAATATGGAAGCTTATTGATGATGACTGCTAGTATACAGGTACCCTGAACTCTCAAATGAATCAAGACAGATTACCATGAACTTTTAGAACATCCTGGCACAAAATGAAGAGAACATGCAAGTGATGGAACTGTTCAAGAACTGGGAAGTGGATCCATTTGTCAAGGAACTTTGTATGAAGAGGGCTTGAATTTCTATTTAGACTCCATCTTTTTGATCTCGATGTCTCTAACCTTCAAAATGGAACTTTTTTCTGTGAAAAACCATCCAATCCCTGTAGCAATTGTCATAGTTTCCCTGTCCCTGTAAATACAAAATCTATCTATCTAAAGTCCTACGTTGTGATACCATACCCTCAATCGATTCTAATCATTCTTACCCCTGCTTTGTGCCATTTTAGTTAGTCCCTACAATCCTATTCCAAAAGTGTCTTCGCCAGCCAGTTCCTACCTAGATTCCCCTTCCACAATTGCCTTCAGATTTCTATTGCATTTAGAAAGAACATCATAATGTTTCTGTCTTTTCAACGAAGTAAACTTAGTTTAGATGTTATATTATGTTCCTCCATCGGCCAGTTCATCCAGTTCCGCTTCAAAACCCCAGTTGTTTGAAATCTAATACACTATTCATGTTTCCCCCACCCCTGATTATGTACTGGTACCAACACCTTCTCTCTGTTCTTCCTTCTTCCGCTGATCATCTTCATGTTAACTGCAACATCCGTTCAATTTGTCAGACAAAGAATCGAATCAGATTTCCCTTCTCCCCCCACTAAGTGTCTCCCGTTTTTACATGGTTTGGTTCTCTTCTTCTTTCCTCTTTTTTACGTCTATCACCAATAAATCTTCAGTTTTCTTTCTCTCTCAATGAGCATTTTCACAGCATTCATAATAACGCGCTTTTGCAGCGGCTATTGGGTCCTGAAAACCGGGAGTGGATCCGAAGAGAGGAGAGTGGAGATCCGTTTCGTTTTCAAAACAGTGTAATAAACGACGGCCCCGAGAAACACATGCTCTGGAGAGTCTGCTGAGTCCTGAGTCTCCCCCGCGTTTTCTTTGATTCTTTCATATTTCATTCATTTCAAATCGATGCGAAATTCGTTATTTGCTATATTCCTTTTGTTCGAATATGGTGCCTGTTGGTCTAGAAGGTCTTTTTTCATACCGGATTTCTTAGGAAGTGGAGGTACACCTGCTCGAACATGTCCAAAGATCTTTTTTCAAAACAAGCTTCCAGATGGGACACCAAAGTCCAAGACAGAAACAGTGATCGAGGAAAGGATGGAATACGGGCGCATGATTCTTCTCGTCTGTAATAAGACTTGTGCAAAACATAGATCAGATGTAAGTTGCTTCATCCGCCTTTGCTTCGCTCATCTGAGCTCATCTCAGCTCTCATTTCAATTCACAGAAAATCAAAACAAGTTTTGAAACATGAAACACCAATCTTCCAGATCCCTCTTTGGTTGAAGGAATTCAATCAGGAAAGGGGCTATCAAGAACCGGAAACTATTTCCTACTACTATCACACTTATCGCCAACCTGTGTCATTTATTGATACCAATGAGACCAATGCGTTTCCGAATTTGATTTACTTTATTGGATTGGAGAAGGTGGTGTATAATGGAGATGTGAATTTGAGGGTGAGTTGGGGAACGGGGAACATGGAATGTAAACTCCAAAAACTGTAGATTTGGTGTGTTTTGGGGTTTTTTGAATATTCCGAGCGATAACTATCAGTTTCAAGCATTTTATATAAGGAAACTAACAGTTGCATTCGTTTTTCAAAGTGGTAACTATTAGTTATGATTCGTTCAACATAAGAAACTAATAGTTTACCACCTTTTTCCAACTAGAAAACTGATAGTTTTAGGGTTCTCTCATCATGTAACTATTAGTTTTCTGTGTGTTTCGAAAAAGTAACTATTAGTTGAAAGCAGTTGAAAGCAGTTGGGTTTAGAAAACTAATAGTTTCAGAGGTTCTCCCTAACTATTAGTTTTCTATGTGTTTGGAAGTGGTAACTATTAGTTATGATTCGTTCAACATAAGAAACTAATAGTTTACCCCCTTTTTCCAACTAGAAAACTGATAGTTTTAGGGTTCTCTCATCATGTAACTATTAGTTTTCTATTCTTCAATGAGGTAACTATTAGTTCTGACTCATTCAACATGGAAAACTAATTGTTTACCGCCTTTTTCTTACCAGGAAACTAATAGGAAGGCTTTCTCAACAAATAACTATTACTTTTCTACGTTGCACTGAGAGAACTATTAGTTGAGAGCCGTTGAACGTAGAAAACTAATAGTTAGGACCGTTTTCCAACTTTGAAACTAATAGTTTCAGGTGTTCTTCCGCTAGGTAACTATTAGTTTTCTATGTTTCACTGATGGAACTATTAGTTGAGAGCCGTTGAACATAGGAAACTAATAGTTAGGACCGTTTCCCATTTTTGTAGCTATTAGTTTGAGGGGTTCTCCTGCTAACTATTAGTTTCCTATGTGTTTTGATGAGATAACTATTAGTTGAGAGCCGTTGAACGTAGAAAACTAATAGTTGAGATCATTTTCTGTTTGTGAAACTAATAGTTTTAGAAGTTCTCCCATTGGATAACTATTAGTTATTGGTTTTCTATGTTCTAATTGTGACGAAAATTTGGTTTTGTGCTTCTTGGCCCTTTCCTCCTCAAAACGAGGAGAAACGGTTGATCCCTTTCGCCACGAAGAGGCGAAGCACGTGAAAGGGAAAAGGTATTTTGTCCGGCCATGGACACGCCAGTGTATCCCCTGATTGGCATACAACAAGCAACAAAACGCCAGTGTATCCCCTGATTGGCATACAACAAGCAACAAAACGCCAGTGTATCCCCAGATTGGCATACAACAGGCAACAAAACGCCAGTGTATCCCCAGATTGGCATACAACAGGCAAAATTTGATTCGGCGTATCCCCAGATTGGCATACGAACGAATGACGAGAGATCTTCCTGAAAACTCAATACACTCATAGAACGCACTGCGTTGTCAATTGAGGTATCGATCTTTGTCTGCGTCTCTCATCATTGCACGCTCCTTCACTCTTTGTGAGGGGAGTCTACGCTGCACTGGTTCTTGTTACTTACCACCTGATAGGGCCAATTAGCACCAATAAAAATTAACATCTATTAACTTTTCCTATCTTATCTCGGTGGGTTATCGTTTCACGATGTGATGAAAGGTAAAAGGCGTTGGTGTTTGAGTTGATTGTTTACATCTGTTGAGCATAAGACCTTGCAGTTGAATTCCAAAAACCTTTTTCCAGGAGAACGTTACATCCTGGCTTGCCACCGTTGACAGTCTAAACCTCATGCAACCTAAAACTTATGAAGACTTGAATTCAATCCTCTCCGCAACCACAAATTGCTCCAGCAAGTATCTTCTTCTCGCTGATAGACCACAATGTCCGCAACCATCCTGGGCTATCGTTGCAAGGTAAGAAAAACCGATTTGTGCCCTGGTTTCTAGACAAAAAATTGATTTTCAGGATCGCCCAAGAACATGGTATTCAGCCTGTGAAGATCGAGTACCCATTGGAAAGTCTGACGCATGTCCTTCTTCACAAACGTTTGCCGCATCTTTCCGAGACCTCCTGTCACTTGTCAGTCCTTCTTTACGAGAATAGTTACTCAGATTTTGGCGATGACATCAACCCATTGATTGTAAGTGTTTCTCACTGACCAAACATCAAGATATCCTTGTCTCCTTATAGGTTTCGGATTGGATAACAACGTTACTTCCGGTAGAGGAAGGTGACTGCCCCGCTCTATTTGAGACGTATTGGCATCCAATTGAAGATGAGCTTACTGAGCTGCAGCAGATCTTTTTTTCGGCGGAGATGGAGATTGCGGAGAGGAATAAAAGACCGACGTTTATCCTGGTTGGGATGACAGGAGGTATTGCTGTGATTATCCTAGCTGTTAGTATCTTTTGGGGACTCAATGGGTCTGGGTTCAATAAGTAGACCAAATGGTATTAAAGTAAATTGAGCTTGTCAACAGATCTCCGTTCATCATTTCAAATATAGAAGCTTCATCTTTTTTGTGTCTGTATAAAGTTATACAATTTATAAAATGTGCGAAAAACAAGAAACACTACTTCGAAGTTACAGAAATACACAGTAAAACACTAAAACAGACACCGCTAGTTGAAGAAGCCTGTTGATTCGAATGAATGAATTTGTTCAAAGCAATCATATCACAAAACACTTTGTTTGCTCTTATGGGAGCAATGGGAATGGGTGGGAAGGAACTGGATTGGAAAGAGAAAAAAAATGAAAAGAAAGAAGAAGGAAAGAGAAATAAATAAAAGACAATTAGATTGGTGCGGACTAACTAACACCGGCCGACTAACACATTGCGGGTTGACCAACAGCTGGGAGCAGGGTAATTGTGACACTTGTCTTCCCGGCAATCACTGATTGCACATACTCCAGACTCCGTCCCTTCACGTATTCCTCATCAACGTAGATGATCTCGTCTCCCACTGTCAGCATTGGGGAGAGACTCGGGAGGGAGACTCGAGAGATGAAGATTCCAGCTAGAATTGGGAAATCTATAGCGAAACTAAACTTATATCAGAGTATTGTATGTACCTCTTTGTCCTGCAACCACTCCAGTAGCAATGTAGAAGCCGAATGGTCCTGGCATCATTTTCTCTACCAACACTCTACGGAATCCACGTTGATCCAGAGCGACAAGCTGAGCGCGGACGCTTTGAGTGCTAAAAATGTCAATTTTTGTTTTTGTTTCTACAAAGTTGAAAAACGATCTTACCCATAATCCCCAGGGACCTGAATACCCTGACCCTGACCATCTGGAAGATACTGTCCGGGAACTGGAAGTGGGTGTGGGTGTGGGTGAGCCATAGCCATTTGCGGTGGGGTAGTTGTGATATGTGGAATGTTGAAACTTTGTGGTGGCAAGGCTAAGTTGGTGCGACGAAGCAATGTTGGCTGGCGCTCGAATGATTGTGGTGGTGGGGGTTGTCTAAAGGAAAAGCTCGTTTTGTTGTATCCCATATTGCGAAATCTGACCTTTGCAGCTCGTCCTGCATCATTTGGAATTGGAGCGCTCTGTAAGCAGTGAGCTCATCGGAGTTCTCCAAGTGCAACTGGCAAGAGGATCCCATTAATGGGGCAGTTGGCAGCTTACGACGTCTCATACCACCCATGTGCAATTGGTTCTGCAATCTCTTTCGTTTTGAAAGAACCCTTTGCTTACAATTAGTTTACCGTGATATGCAAATTGTCGAGGGACCCCGGCAACTGATTAATCGACGTCATCAGAGATGACTGTGGGGGAAGGATCGGTGGCTGAATGTCATACATATCCATGCCATCATAGTATGACTTGTTTCCACGTGGCAGGGAAGAACTGCGTTGGCGGTAACGGCGTTGGAGTGTGTCGTTGACACTCTTTCGGATGTACGCGTCACGGAAGGACTCTTGAGGTTGCTGGTCAACCGATCTGAAACATTATTTGTTGAATGGAACTGAACTAAACTGATGGATTTGAGGGGTTACCTCAATCTCTGCATGGCAATTGTGTATGGTGGTGGTTCTGGGACACTCTGCATCTGATCCGCATAAGTTGGTTGTGGTTGTGGAGTAGAGCTTATTGGCAGTCGACGATTTGGGGTTCGTTCTGGAAAATAAGCACGTAAGTGACAGGTGATTCAGTTTCAGATTCAGAACCCAAAAAAGAAAGGAAGGGGGTCAAGAACGCATGCTTTTTTTAGATGTTGTTTTCAGGAAAACGGCCGTGGCGGGCAGGCAGCTCCTTTTTGCTGTTTTCCTCTTTTTCTCCGGGTTCTTTTTTCTCCTTCTCAAGACACTCCCGGTTTGTATTCAAAAGTCTCAAGAGGACTCCTATCCGTCTTGTCAACCATCAACCATTCGGCCGTCCATTCGACCCTCCATTCCACAACTATCATACTAATTTTGGGAGCATACATAGGCAAAGAGGTCAGGGAAGAGGAAAAAAAGCTCGGAAGAAGAGAAAGTGCAAAAAGAAGAAGAAGAAACTTAATGAGAAATAAATCTTGGCAGCAAGTGAGCTTCAAGTCTTAATTAGAAACCAGGGTCACATGGTGGAAATTCAAATTTCCTGCTTGCGGGACCAAACCAACACCAACTTACGAAGAGTTCCAGTTCTCGAAGACGAAGATGATTGTGGCGTCCTGCTCATTGGAGCAAAATCATTATTACTCGACGACCCCATTTGTCTGCTGTCCATAGAGCTTTGCGTGTAAACAGCCGGTTGTTGGAAGGTGGTCGTGATTTGGGGCACCGTGACAGCTAAATATGAATTTGATTAGATTTTGTTTTCAGTCATGTATAATTCGATTACTACTTGATCTTTGTGCACTAACCGGAATTCATTAGCATCTCCTGGGGGTCATTTCTCGGAGAAATGTGTGTGGAGGAGGTTCCGCTTGACGTCGATGCCCCACTATCCACCTCATCGGCGAATCTGACACGGTACTTGGCTTTGGTCGGCGGTGGAGCCGGCTGCTGCTGTTGTTGGGGATGAGCTGGCAGGCGACGCGGCGTCGTGCTATAGCCGGCGATCTTGCGAGCTGAGTTTGGGGTCAGATAGTCTGTGGAGGATTGACTGCGCAGGTTCTGGTAGGCGGTGGGAGGCAGATCTGAAACTTGATGGAGTTGGCGATGCGAACTCCCAGGTATAGATTTGCTAGAGAGGAGACCTATACCATTTGATTGCCTATGGTTCAAGACATTTGAAAACACTGATAACTTTTAGTCTCAAGACTATTTGGTACAGTTAAAAGCCTCAAAAGTCATTCTCTTGATGTGTCTCACTTTTACTACTCAACTAGAAGAAGAACTATAGATCTCCTAAGATTTCGGCGTCCTAAAGAACTATTTTTAGCTCACCTGGAATCCTCCTCGAATTCTGTACACCGTTAGTCTGTCCAACACTCGACGATGTCCCAAAAGCTGCAGCTCGGGGTGATCCCTGATCACAGTCGGCGCTGATTCCGCTGTCCGTGTCGCTGTCTTGAGGGGTTAGGTACCCTGCAAAAATGAGAAACAAGTGCAAAACCTCAGCCGTAAATCAGTAGCCCTCATACACCTTGGGTAACGCGATACGTGCGCATTATAAATGAGAGGAAAATGAAATGAAAATGAAATGGCGGGGCACGGCAATCGTTGCCGCCGGCGCCCGCTTTTTCACACTTCAAGACAGAAACCAAACTGAAGGCTGAAGCTGAAGTCGAGCACCACCGCCCGAAAAAGTGTGATGGCCGGCGGCGGCGCCGAGACTAAAAGGAAGGGAGAAGCAAGTGGAACGTGACGTTTTTTGTGTCCCAACAGCAACACAGGGGGATAAAGAGAGGGGAAGAACAATGAGTTTGAAGCATGTTTGGCACAGAATTATTGATGACATCTACCGAAAGGAAAGGAGCAAAGAAACGAAGGAGTGCAACACCCCTCTTTTGCTTCTCTTTTCTGTCCTGGATGAGGCGGGAGGAGGAAAAAAACTTTTGGCACATATTCTTCACTCAAGTGGTTATTCTCTCCCGGCGAGCGGATCTAGAAGATAGAAGATAGAAGATCTCAAAAGGAACCTATCAAGACTCTCACTTGAACAAGAAAGGAAAAAGAAGGAAGGTCTGATCTGCTGGACTTCCATCTTAAGAGGCACGTCATGTGTACATGCTACCGTAATCAAGTTTACGACTTCTCATCGTCTCATCAAAAATGAACATGACATGCTCTTGAAGGATATGAGCTCTTGAAGGATGATGCAGAAGGACAGGGCCAGGAGGAGCCTGATGAGATCAAAAGTGACTGGAGAGGGGAAACAATCCCGACCCCACTTTTAGAGCAAATAGAGGGGTTGGGGTGGAGCAAAAAGAATATTCTCGACTCGCTGGTCCGGATGCTCTTGCTCAAAATGCAATAAGCAGGAATGGGGGTATGGGGAGAGGGGGACACTAAAACGCAAAACGCACTTTGGGCGACGAGCAAACCGAGGGAACCGAAGGGAGCTGAACCCGAAAAAAGTTCTGAATGTTGGTTGGTTGGTTGGCTCCCAAAAATGGAATAGAGAACCGACCGCCCTTCGGAACGGACAGAAAGTTGAGCAGCAAGCCAGAATCGACACTGCTTGTCGCTTTGTCTCCTTTTCTGAGAAGTTGAGAGTCGGGAGCAAGACGAGAGTCAGGCGAAAGAAAAACAATAGCACTTTCACTCTCGAAATCATCAATCAGTTCATGTCTTACTTCTCTCTCTGCTCTAAGACTCCGCCGAACAAAAAAAATTATCGGATCCAGGAATCTGTTGAGTGATAAATGAGAAAGAGAAGAAAGTGCGTCACAAAGTAGGCAAGTTGAAAAAGAAAAAACTCTTTGATAAATGGACAAAAAGAAGGAGAAGAGGAGGATGAGAGACATCGCAGTTATGAATTCATCACTCCCTGTCTCTTCTCCTTTCCCCATTTTTTCCATTTTTCTTGCTCTAAAATAAAAATAATTTATGATGGAGCAAGAAGATGAGCAACCCATGAACACAGAATAACAAATGAAGTTGTTCCACATACCTCCTTGATGATAGAACTGGCCACGTCCCAGGTTTCGAGGTTTGGGTGGTGGCATTGGCGCTTGACGATTACCAGATGACATTTTCTTCTTTCTCACTCTGAAAATGGGAACTGTACCCGAAAAGAGTAGACGGCGAAAGGACAAAAGGTGATAACGGATGAGATAAGAGAACAGATAATCGGCCCATTTACACATGTCCTCGTTTTTTTTTCAATGGGTGGAGTAGCCGGCGAGAAACGAAACGACCGACGGAGAGGAGATGGGCGAAAGGGATGTGAAAAGTGACACTGTTAATTGGATATATATGTAAAGTGGACACAATCGTGACTGGCACTGGGCCAGTGGGTGTTTGGGGCTTTTGGGTTATTGGGTATTGAAGAAGAGGGCACTTTACAAAATGTGCCTTGATTTTGATAAAAACCATTATCAAATTGAAGAACCGAGAACTGCGCTAGGTTTATATAGCAATCAGAACGTCCCGCCCTTCACCTGAAAACAGGAGCATCAATTCAATACAATAACAACCTTGAATGTCGTAGACACCCCAAGGATTGCACAGACATACAAAACAGATGAATGATACAGTTTGGATGCGTTTCTAGCAGTTTCTGATAGCAGAGATCGGTCTATATCATTTCCGAGTTAGTCTGGAAACCTGGACAGACTGGATCTCCGTTTTTATGATGACTGGAGCTGGAGCATCAATGTGAAAAACAAGACGTAGGTAACCTAGGGAATTTGAAAAATACTTTGGCAGAAATGATAACAGTGTGCATTTAGGAAGCTGGAAACGGGAAATGCGGAATTTGAACTGGAACGTGGAAAAGAGGATTTTATAGAGTCTGGGTTACAAAAAACGCGCACCGAAACAAAAAAACTCAAATTACTACAAACACCAAAAAAATTGGCATTTGGTGGGTCTCGACATGATATGGTTTTTTGGTGTTTTCTCAGTTCTGCACCAATTTTTTCAAACCATTTCTCAGAACATGGATAGAATGGAGGATTTGGATGCTAGAAATAGTCAGTTTGATCAAAATCATTGAGTTCTTCATTGTGAATTACCAATGTTCGTGATTTGGTTACTAAAACACAAAATCTCAGAGTTTCTTACAAGAAACTGAATCAATCTGGGCAAATTGACTATTTCTAGGCTTCAAACCAACTCTTCTCTATGTTTCTATCAGAAAAGTTCAAAAACTGGTCCAAAACTGAGAAAATACCAAAAAAACCGATTTCGTGGCGAGACCCGCGCTGCTGTTTTACCTAACCAAACACATAACAAGCAAAGCAAGATGCACACGGTTTTTCGCGCACTCCATCTAGACAAACGCGCGGGTGGTTTTCGTGGCGGCGTGGGCACCACCCGAACAGATCGTTCTCCAGGGACAGATTGATCAGCGAAAGGTCATACAACAAGCGTTTTTCATGTGATAACACTGACATGAACAGTGTGCAAACATGGAGAATGTTCTGGAACTTGAAGAAAAAAGAACAGAAAAAGAACAGGAATGGGAATAGGCACAGAAGAGAAACAAGCGGCGGAAAAGGATGATGTTTGAAGTGAAATTTGACTACCGTAGTGGCCAGAGGAGTTCAATTTGTTAGATTGCCTGGTAACTTAACACTGTGAGTAGGAGGGACCCCCAGCAGGCTTCATTCATTCGGAAGGGTCTAAGGATGTGCACATGACTAATCCTTGATGGTTGTGATGTCTTAGCGAAAGTGATGTACTTGGTCTTAAGACAAGAACTTTTTGTTGGTTGGCTGTGGTTGTGGTCCCAGGCACGAAAGCACTCGATGTGGTATCAGGAAACACATAAATCTATCTTAGGAGAAAAAAGGAAAAAAAAACAGGAAAACGAAAACGAAGGCTCAGCTCGTATACGTTAACATAAATGAATAGGTAATAGGAGAGTCATGGGGAACCATGTAGGCGTTCCAAACTTTTGAAAAGGGATGAGATGATGTGACTACTAACGTCACTATAAGAAGTTGGCAAAAGAATCGGAATCGGGGCCAAAACGGACGAACCGGAAACCTCGTCCTCTGATTGTGAATGACGCGCGTTTTGGTGTGATTCACTTCTTCAATGTTTGTACTGAATTGGGATTCGATTGGCATTGGGTGTGGTGGGGGGAACGCAAACTTTTAATCAGTCTTAGACTGCCTTTAGTGGTTTGTGGAAAACAGGGTTTGGGCTGGAATGATGGAGATGGGATGTGATGGGATGGCAGAATGTGTGGAACTGACAGGGGGCTAAATTATGACGTGGGTTGGTTAGAAGGGTTTTCCGTTTTTAGAATGAAATGGTCTCCAGCGAACAAAGTAAAAGTTACCTTTGGTATTATTGTTATTGAGGGGTACCTAGGGATCATATGTCCTAAACTGGTAACATTTCTAGGAACGTACTTTGTCTGTATTATCCTCACGGTTGGAGCTCACATTAGACCAAGTAAGTTGTTGACTAACCCAGCTAACCCAGGTCAAACAACCATAGCTAAATGAGTTTCAGAATCTTGGCGCAGGTGGTGGTGGTACAGCTGAAACGGCAGGTGACAGAGCAGGTGGGAGTGATGAGATTAGGTTTTTTGTGATTGTTGCTCTCAGGTGCCAAGAGGCCAAAAGTTTTGGGGGGAAGAAGTTACGAGTTAGTCATAGCAAAATGTGAAATTCTTCCTGGAACCGGGAACTATGAAACTCCGTTCAAGTGATAACAGGAGCATCAATACAATAACAAAATGATGTAGATACCGCAAGGATTCTACAGAAATGATAAACAGACAAGGAATACGGTGAGAAGTCTAAAACCTGGACAGACTGGATCTCCGTTTGTTTGATGACTGGAGCTGGAGCATCAATGTGAAAAACAAGACGTCGGTAACCCAGGGAATTCGATAAAAACATAGACAGAAACGAGAACGGTGTGCATTTAGGAAACTGGAGTAGGGAAATGCAGATGGTCGGCAGAACAACCCAAAAAACATGATGGGTGGCCAGAAAAGTAAAACATTGTGTATCTCAGACACTGGCAACTTTGACTGTGGCTAAGACGTGAAAAAGTGCGGCGGTTACAGCAAACAATGCAGAGCTATTTAGGGATTTATTTCGGCATGCGCGGACACACACAATAAACACTTGTTCTTTTCCATTCGCCGGGGCGCCCGCAAAGAAACCATTGATGACCGCGGTCGGGTTGGTCGGTTGGGCTAAGAAAGTAACTGGAGGACGAGAAGTCGCCAGAGAAGCCGCTCGGCCTCTCCCGAACATAATTACGTTTCATATTCGGAGGCGAGGGTCACTCGTCTTGCTGTATTCCATCTTATGACGCGACTTGACTTTGGCAGTTGCAACTGATGCCAAAATGTATAAACCCCCGTCATATTTTAATTCCATTTTGACTATGAATCCTATTTTCATTCTCATTTCGCTTTTTGGATGGATGGTTTAATCGCGTAAAAAATCGCGCGTCTTCTTCTTGGGCCAGATTCATATCGAGCAGATTTACATCGCCTGTTTCACCTCACCGGTTGGTCAGTCAAAACTTTTCTTTGTCTCTTGTCTTCATATGGATTCAATGAGATGGAATGGGGGGAGGGGGAAAGTTTCAGAGAAGGGAATTAGTCGTGTTGTCGCCTTTCTCGAGTGGACAATTATTATTACAAGTGTTATTGTGATCTATCGATCTAGAGTCACTAAGAACGAGTTATAGCTGAAAATGACGAGGGGTGGATAATTGCATTTCAACTGCTCTCTGACCTTAGGGGAACGACGTGGCAAAAAAGAGACAAAACTAACTTGAAATGAGTTCAAAAAAAAGGCGGGAAAGGAAATGAGCCCAGTGCACACTAAGGAAATTAACTTTCAAGTTGAGTCAAACCACACGAACCATATCTCATGTTCAAGTTCAACAGGGTTGTCAAAATGACAGCTACGTTTTTCTTGAAAAGCAAAGCAAAACAGAACAAAACAAATGCGGAAATAGGAAAAAGTTCTAGTATAAATGGAAAACAAGAGCGAAAATGACACGTTTGGCGTAGTCTTGAAAGTAGCGTGGTCTTGAAAACTTCCATCCCCAATTTGGAGCAAATCGGCGCCGCCAAGATCAGAATCGGTCAGGCTCAAATTGAGCTTGAACAGAGTCGAGTCGGCGTGACGGAAAACACTCGAAAACAATCAAGCCACACACATTATATCGGGATTGGGCATGGGCATGGTTTTGAGGTGAGTGAGAGGAATCGGAGTGACTGGAGGCAGAAGTTGGGGTGTGGCAACTAGTGTCGGGGACAGGGACAGGTGAACAGAGAACGCGTTTCGTTTATTTGATCTGATCATGGAAGGCAATGGCAATGACGGAATTGGATTATTGTTTATAACCCAGCTAACTTCTTCGTTCGCTTGTTTCTCACTGTAAACCGTCTGATACAAAGAGGACGCAGGAAATGGGACACCCCTAAACGTCTCCCAACTAATCCTACTATCAAAATAAGGGTTTCGGTCATGAGATGGGAAAGAAAGTTTCAGTGGGAGCCAGCATACAAGGGGAAACAAAAGGGAAACAAAAAAGTGTGAAAAGACGGACGATGCCAGCCACCAGCCGGCAACACATTGATCCCACGGGAGGAATGAAGAAGCGCGGAATGACAGCTACAACTATTCTCACATTCCGGGAAGGAAAGGGGATGAGATATAAGATAAACAACAAAAACAGTAAAAGTTGTCTATGGTTTTTCGAAAAAAGGAACACTTCCTTCCTCAAAGCAACTTTTTACACTCTCTGGTCACTCCCCCTCTCTCCGTTTTTCACTGAAGAAAAGATACTCGGTGTGCAACAAATCAGACTAAACCAAACAAACTCGGTCAGTGTCACTAGTCAGTCAGTCCGTTAGACCTCCCCCCGACTTTTTTCGGGCCGCGCGTGCTTCTGACACCCTCCCCTTTTTTCGCTTTTCTTTAACGATTGTCACACTTCTTTGGAGCAAGCAACATGGGAGGACGAGACTGTGCTGGTTATTTGATTAACTTGAGCAAAAGTGCGGAAGGAATGAACTTTTTGAAAATTCGATTGGAAATGATGTTCTGTGTTCTGGTAGTGATAGAAAACAAGGAAGAATAGAGGGAAAAGAGCAAAAGAGCAGGGTTTCTAGTTTCTTGATAGAAAAAAGTTGTGAAGGTCGGTGGTCGCCACACCTAACAAGTCTCGAGAAAAATTTGCATTTTGATGGAAGATTGATGAAGAAGAAGAGAAGAGGAGGACGAAAAAAGTTGCGTAGCAAAACGACCTCCACTCTCTATTTATGGCAAAAAAATGGGCGAGAAATGGAAAAATGGAAAAATGTGGAAATGTGGAAATCACTGGTGGCTGGTGGACTTCCGTGCTTTTCTTTACACCCCAAAACGGGGTGTGAAAGAAAGTTTGAAACGTAGAGAAAACGAGACAGGGTCGGGTCGAAAAAGTTGTCGAATGGCCAATGGAAAACCTACCTAGGTTGAAAAAGTGTTTTATGATGGCTATGACCGGGAGGACTTTTTCCTTTTTCACTTCCAACTTCAATCAAGCGGATGGAGGAAAGGCGCGGATGGCTCCTTTTACGACAGTAGGTGTCGTAAACGTAAAACCAACTGTATACTTGATTGGGAAGCATTCGGATGGAAAGGGGGAAGAATAGAATAGAAAAAGGAATGATTTCGATTTTGGGAGGTTTGTAGTGATGGGATGGCAAACAAAAAAACCAATGACTACCGTAGCAGAAGGGACCACTTGTGCAAGATTGGAAGCTCAGAACAGCTCTCGACACGATGATTCTCAAGTGGCCTTGTCTATTGGCGTCTTTTCTAGATTCTGGATGCTAGATTCTCGATTCTAGATTTCCAATTCAAAATGAGAAATGTGAAAAAAAGAGAAAACAAAACCCTTTCCTACCGTACCCCTCTTTCTAATGACTTACATGATATTTACACATCCAAATTAACTTTGTTACAGAGGAAAATGCAAATTGACATGATTAAGAATTGATTACAAGTTACAAGAAAAGACAAGAAAAACATATTTTTATTCACTCCTTTCCCCAAAAAAAACGCCGCCGCAATTGAGGTAATCTATGCTCCTGCATGCAGACAGGGAAGTTTTTCTCTCGTTTTGCAAAACGCGAAAAGTAGACTAAACTTGAGGAAAAAAACGGGACGGGGAGAGGAAATCCAACGGGTATGTCCCCTTTTTGCTGTGCTGTGCTGTGACGCAGTTTTTCTTGCCATGAAATCGTATGAAGTATTCATTAGGTGATACGGCCGTGTGAGCATTTTTGTTTTTTCTCTTTTTACGCAGTCTACTTTTTTGGAGCAAGTGAGTACCGGGAAGTGGGTGAAAACTTGAAAACAGCTTGAAATCATTTTTGAAGGTGCAAAAACACAAAAACAATGAATATTTCTAGAAACGCCAAAAAAGTTTGCTTTTTTGGGTCTTGCCACGAAATCAGGTTTTCAGTGTTTTCTCAGTTTTGGACTGATTTTCTCGAATTTTTTTCAATAAAAACGGGGAAAAATCTAATTTTGAGCTTAGAGTAAGTTAATTCGATCAGATAAATCCTATTTTTTAGAAAAAAAATTTCAAAAAAATTTTTATCAGTTTTTTTTTCGATTTTGTGTTTTTGGGAAAAATCTCGAAAACAGGTATTTTGCAAAGAAATACTCCACAAATTTTGTCAAATTGACGATTTCCAGGCTTCAACTTCAATTTTATATCAGTTTTTATCAAATAAAATTTGAAAAAGTTGATCCAGAAACAAGAATACACCAAAAAATCAGAGTGTGGCAACTTTTTTGGCCTTTGCAAGTAGAGAGAAACCCAAAAAAAACATGCCACGTGACAAAACAAAACCAAAACCCGGACATTTTGTCCTATTCTAACCCAAAAGACCGCAAAGACAAAAACGGGGGCGGCCGAAAAAAAAGGAGAAAAAACTTGTGACTCACATTTTACGTTCACTCACAAAAGATACTTTTCAGACCACTGAACTCATTGTTTTAGGGTACCCAGAGCAAGTTTACCTACCTCTTGTTGCGGGAAAATAGAAGCCAAAATGAGAAACACAGGGTAAAGGTCAAAAAAGGGGAAATGTTATCACACTGGCTGGCCGGGTTAGGTGCCCTTGAAAGGGGATAAAAGAAGCGGGGTGGAAGAAGAGAGGGGAATGGGAAACTCGCTCATATTATCATTATTTATGGAGGAGGAAAGAAATGGTAGTTGAATGGCAAATGAGTGCTTGAGAAATCTCACGTCGAGAGAGAAATTATGAGAAAATGGGGAAAGGAGGGGGGCAAATTGGCAAGAGTTAAAGGTGACGAGGGTGAGAACGCGAGGGGTTCTAGTTTTCTATCTTATAGAGGGATGGGTGATGATAATGAGGAAAGACAGGACAAAAGTTTGGCACTCGACTTGACTCTTTTAACTCTGTTTGTTTCAAAGTTCAATGTTCCATACATCTCCCCAACCTCAAGTGTCAAGTTTCAATTGACTATTCATTGTGATGTGTGACGCCTTGACACTACTTGGACACTTACCTGAACCTTTGTACCTTTTTCTTTTACAGAGATCTGTGCCTAGAGAGAATTCAAAATTCAAAACTCAGAAATGAGAACAAGAACAGAAGTTCCAAACCATCCATCATCACATGAGAAAGCGAGCCTAGACAAAAACAAAGGCATGTCTCAAGATTCACATGAACATCTCTTCCGCATGGTAAAACCTAGAATACTCCTCGGAATGAATGAGTAAAACAGAAAACAAGCAAGGATAGAAAATAATCTGAAATTCAAGATGACTATCACATCAATTGGGCCATGGAAATGAGGGTGTCAACAAGGGGGAAAAGGAAACAAGTGCTTCTTCTCCCCCCACACAGAAAAAGGTGTCATTGAGTGACCATTAGGGGGGAAAAGAGGGAGGAAGAAGATCCGAAAGGGGGATAACGCAAATGCCGATCGTCTGAGACATCGGGGAATATGGAGATGAATGTGGGGGTGAAATGAGGGTTAGGTGTGGGGAACTGATAGATTTGGGTTTTTTGGTTTTTTGGTTTTTTCTAGTTTCTGAACGGATTTTTTCACATTTTTCTGATGAAAACTGATAGAAACGTAGATTTGTAGCCTAGAAATAGTGAATTTGACTCAAATTTTGGAGTTTTTCAATGCGATTCACCCATTTTTGAAAGTTACCCTCTGAAAACACAAATTTTGAAAATTTCCTATAAAAACTGAATTTAATCCGGTCAAATCAACTATTTCTGGGCTCCAAATCAAGTTTTTCTTCCGTTTTCATCAAAAAAGTTCAAAAAAATCGGTCCAAAACCAAAAAAAAAACTTCAGAAAACCATTTCGTGCCAAGACCCACCAACTACTGTACGAACTTTTTTTGCGTATGCCTTAATTTTTTCAATTTCTAGGACTCTTCAATGCATGAAAATCCATTTGCAATACAACAAAACAACACAAAAACTTCTGTCGTCAGGTGGTAAGAAAAAAACGCGAAAAATACCCTTCTGCGAAAAAAAAGTGGAGAGTAAAGGAAAAACAACAGGAAAACATTAGAACGTCAGAAATGGCCGTGTGTGTGGTTTATCCGAACATAATTGTTCTAGACAGATGTTTGATACTTGTTTTGTTTTGTTTCGTTTTGTTAGTTTAGGACTATATGAAACTTTACAAAAAAGTATATGTACCTATAAGAAACGCCAAAAAATTGGCAGTTCTGCTGTTTTCTCAGTTTTTGACCATGATTCTGAGAAAATTGACAATCAATTTGTTCCAAATTGTCTGTTCTATTCGATTTTCAGAAAAAAATTTGAGAAAATCAGTCCAGAATTGAGAAAACACAAGAAAACCGAATGCCAACTTTTTGGCCCTTGTAGTAACAAAAACGTAAGAACGGGAAGAAATCCATAAGAACCTCTCTATAACTCAACCCAACCCGCAATTGTGTAATTACACCATGTCGCTTCTCATTTCCTCTCGCCTCGCTCTATTCATGTTGTTCCTTGGAAAAGTGCGTCAGTCAGGTTGACCTCATTCCTCCGCATCAATTGGCTCGCCGACACGTTGTCCCGTCGGGCGCGACGCTTATTATATGTTGATTCTGCTCAACCAGTTCTGTAATGTTCTTCCCTCTTTTCTTTCTCGCTTCTTTCTCCTTGTGGGTTCAATTATATGACGAAAAGTCATTGTGACAGTCAGTTTCACCTAATCTCATTTTTCAGCGGGAATCAGGAAAAAAGAGGGGTTTGCATGACTGGAACCGCATTATGGGTTTTGAAATGAAATAATTCATTGAAATCAATTACTGCTAATGTATCCTAGATCCACATTCTCTCGCAAGACATCATTTTCATTATAGAAAGAAATTCCAGGTTGTTGAATCGCAGTAAGGCTTGGTAATGCAAGAACATCTAAATCTCCTGCTTTTTTGTCACTTTTCAGTCTCGGAAACATACCAATCTTCCCAATTTGGGCTGTTTTTGCCGCCATGAACTGTATGATCCTATCTGTTGACATACTGCTCACCACTGACTCTCTATAGTACTTATTCACAGTCAATCTGCTTTGCTGTACCACCACTGGCATCATTTCAACATCCACTAATGCCAATGCAACTTGTGAAGAATCCAAAGCGAACGTTGCGTTGAAAATTGTAGCGGTGTACAAAACGGATCTGAAATTGAAAAACTTGAAGTTCAGGGTCAATTGCAAATGTTAGAACAAACTGTTGTGTTTGTCCTGCAAAGTTCGAAATGACGCGATATTGTGAGGAGTGACGAATATTGAAATTGAAAACGGCTGGAAAGTCGGGAGAGTCAAGGCAAGGCATCAAATATCGAAGTCCAGAGGATTCGGTAACAGGGTGACCGAAGACAATTGCGTTTCTATAAACTTCAAGTGGACAGGGACCAGACCTCTAGACAAGATACCTTGTTGTTCCATTTGCCAATGCATAGTTTATATGACTTGGTCCTCCATTTTGAGAATCCAATGTCCCTTCAAAGTCAATCAAAAGGGTGTAGGCGCCATCAGTAGTCAAGTTCGAGATAGGGATGTAGGCTTGCACGTTGGTCTGCACAATATGAGACAGATTTTCGTAAGTTAAAACAAGGGAAGCTTACAGATTTATCATAGGCCCCCACAGTTGGTGAAGAAAGAGTTCCATTAGAATCTTCTAGAGATATCGAGGTGATTTTCACCTTGTCACCACGATGGAAAAACAGGCGTTGAGTAATATCACGAGCGATAAAGTTGAGTTGGAGACTTCCAGTGTAGTCCTAAAACAGTAAAGTTATGGTCAAAATTGATGGTTTTTTAGAGATCTGTGCCTTGAAAACTCAAAATTCAGAATGCAGAAATGAGAACGAGAACAGAAATTCCAAACCATCCATCATCACATGAGAGAAGGAGCCTAGACAAAAACAAAGCATGTCTCAAGATTCACATGAACATCTTTTCCGCATGGTAAAACCTAGAATACTCGGAATGAATGAGTAAAACAGAAAACAAGTAGAGTAGGAAGGAAAATAGAAAATGATCTAAAATTCAAGATGTCTATCATATCAATTGGGTCATGGAAATTTAGGATGTCAACTAGGGAATATGGAAACATGTAGGAGACCGTAAATGAGGTCTGATATTAGAATTTTTCAGGAAATCTATATCTACACTTTGTTTTTCAAGGGTTCACAACATGACTCACCCTACTAACAACCTGAGGCGTTGACTTGAACTCCAAGAACACATCATACTTTGATGGAACCGTGATGTACGGAATCGTCTTCGGCACGTTATTGCTAGGCAAAACAGTCTTGCTGACCATTGACCCAAAAACCACAAAAACATACACCAAACTGAAAGAAAACCTGTGTTAGTCCAAGAAACTGTGCAAAACTCACCATGCTCCCGCAGAAAGTAATAACCAGGTGATGAAAAATCGAGGGTTACATTGAAAATTGTACTTTTTCTGGGTATTTTGGACGTAGTTGTGCTTTGATTGAGAAAATTTCATTCATGTAGACATGAAAAGAAAAGCAATGGGAGTCATTTGCCATCACTATTTCGTTGTCTATTTGCAATGCTCTCAAAACATCCTTACGACAACAACAAGGCTTAGAGATAAGAGGGAAGAGACATAAAAGTATGTATGAACAGAAAAAAGGAAAGGAAAACCAAAACAGGATCGATTAACAAAGTTGATGATTGCAAACCGAACATGTCTAGCTGTCGTCTTCTCCCCCACTCCACGCTCCTATCTTACCTTCCCTTCTTTCCCCTTCAACTTTCAAAAACACAAACACACACAAATTCTTCATAAGTCTCCATTCCCCATTCTCCTATTACACAAAGATAAGGTGGGAGGGGATTATCTCATTGATCATCATCATATCATAATTACCTTGAACTATCGACAGACACTCCATGACTATTTGATTGAACCTACCCTGCCATCATTCTTCTTTCTCATTTTTCTTCTTTGGAAAGTGGGAAGCAATTCTGAAGGAAGAGTGAAGTGAATCAAACAAGACAGAGACAAGACATAGAAGAGAGATAGGAGAAAGTAGCTAAAGGTATGTTTTGACGTCAGATATCTTTCTTTTACTGTTTTTGCCTTTATTCTCCAGATTTAGAGTCGCCAAAATGAAAAGCATGCATGTGCTGCAATGGAATCGAGCAGAAACACCTATGCTTATTGGCCTATGGTTGTTACTTATAGTTGGAGCTAAAATTGGTAAGGTTTACATTCAAACTGAAACAGATACAATGTGCATTCAGGATTCCACAGAGTTCCCCGTGCCAGACACTTCTTCCCGGAATCTGCAGTTCTCATTGTTTTAGGCTTGGTAGCTGGTTTCTTTATCTTTGAATTATGGACCGTTGACTTGTTTTTGCATCCTGGTAAGTAACTCTAGCCCCAATTTTCATTTTTCCCTTCATTTCAGATCTCTTTTTCCTGTATCTCCTCCCACCAATCGTCCTCGAGGCCGGATATTTCATGCCTAGTAAGGCGTTCATCAACAATATCGGAACAATCTGTCTATTTGCTGTCGCCGGCACCATTATCAATATCTTTTTGACAAGTGAGGAACTTTTTTGTTATTGTTTATACGCTCTGTTACAGGCTGTTTTCTCTTCGCTGCTCAAAACTTTTACGAGTTCCAAATCACTATTGTTGACACTTTACTGTTTTCAACTATCATATCAGCTGTCGACCCGGTTGCAGTGCTTTCAGGTTTGTTTTTCTTGTTTTGAACATGTTTTTTTTTCTGCATTTCATGTTTTTCAGTGTTCGAAGAGGTTCATGTGAACAAACTCCTGTATATCACTGTATTTGGAGAGTCTCTACTCAATGATGCAGTTACTGTTGTCCTCTACCACTCTTTCCATTCAATGGTCCGAATCGGACAAGCGCACTTGATCTACCAAGATTACACCATGTCAATGTTCAACTTCTTCCTCGTCTCCGGCGGTGGCATTCTGGTCGGTGTAGTCTTTGCGGTTTTGGCTTCGCTAGGGGTTAAGTGAGTCACTAATTCGTGAAAGATTTTGGGTTTTGTCGTTGACAGATGGAGTTCCAACGTGGGGGTTTTGCAACCCATCATCTGCATCACTGTCCCATACCTTGCATATCTCCTCAGTGAAATTGTACATGTTTCTGGCATTTTGGGGTAACGATAACTTAGTCGAGATTGTATAATCAAGTTTGCCAATTTGCAGAATAGTAGTCTGCGGGTTATGCATGAAAACTTATGTGACTGGAAGTATGGAGGAAAGGGCGGATATCACGGTAAAGTACACATTGAAGACGTTGTGTTCTTGGTGAGGTTTTGTTTCTGAAAAAGTGAAGGGGTGGCTTGATATGCTATGCTGTGATATGAAGAACATTCTCTAGGCGTCTAGATGGCGGCAAAAAGGGGAAGAAAGGGCAAAAGATATAGAGAAGAAAAAGAAGGAAGTTTTTCCTTTTGAAATTGTGATTGATGAGGTTATCAGAAAGATCAACTTTTGATAGTCAGTACCCTCAACTCAAAAAAGTTGGCAGTTTGCGGGTTGCTACGAACTGGTTTTTTCGATGTATTTCTCAATTCTGGACTAATTTTTTCAACTTTTTTTGTTGAATTCAGATAGAAATAAAAATTTGAAACTTAGAAACAGTCATTCTGTCCAAAATTTTTGAGTTTTTCATCGCAGATCACCTACTTTTGTGATATTCCCACTGAAAACACAGAATCGGAAATTTTGTCACAGTTGTCACAAAAACATGGGAAAAAGGTGACTAACTTTGGGAAAGTGCACAATCCAAAATCTCATGACACAAAATACTAAAATTGAACTAGGAAATAACGCTAAAAGTCAGATTTCAGCATCTCGGCGTTTTTAGCAAAGTCCGTTTTTCAGCTCTGAAGCCGTCATCTTTGTGTTCCTCGGTTTTTCCATCTTCTCCAAAGACCACAAATGGGACCTTGGATTTGCATCTGTCACCGTCATCACCTGCTTCTTAGCACGATTCCTAGGTACCTTCAGAACCCCCAATTCTCCCCCAGTACCTATTATAATTCAGTGGTATTCTGTCTCGCATATGCTGCGAACAAATGGCGAATGCAAAAAATCTCCTTGCGTGACCAAACGATAATGGCTTTTGGAGGCCTAAGAGGTGCAGTTTGCTTCGGATTAGTGCTTACAATTGATGGAGAAATGGTGCCGACAAAACCTATCATGATATCAACAACTCTTGTTGTTATTGTGTTCACTGTTTTTGTGCAGGTTACTCGAAAGTTTGTGGGAAAGTTGGAAAGTGCAAAGTTTTTTAGGGTACAATGATAAAACCACTGGTGGCTGCGTTGAATGTGAAGGTAGATGAGTCTTATGACAAGTCACTTTTCCAAAACTGCATGGAACATGTAAGCCAGGCGTTTTGAGCATGAGTACCCTTAGATTTCAGACTTTTGAAGATGCAATGTGTGGAATTGAAGCAATAATTGGAGCTCGCGGTCAATTCTATGTAAGTTAGAAACGTTTTCATTTCTAATCACTGATCATACTTTAAAAGTGCTCATGTCCTTGTCTGGAAGTCTCGAATTCTTAATTCTTGCACTCTCTTGAATCATTCATCCGTATTCGTCGACACATCCGACTCAATATTTCCTTTCCAACTGACAGGAGAGAGAGATTATCCTAATCTTAGAAAGAAACGATGAAGGAGTGAATTTCATTTCAAATTTGCAGTGGAAGAACAAGGTGGATAAGTGGAACACGCAATTCTTGGAACCAGCTCTGACTCGACAAGACATGAATCGTGGAAGGCGGCTGTTAAAAAAGCTGAATGATAAGACAACTGATGAACAGAGACAAGCACTTTTACGACGACAGAAATCTGTTTCGGACTCTGTACCATGAGTTTAGCTTTGTATATTGGAACGTTTATTTATATTATGAACTCTTTTTGCACTTTTATACTTCTTGCAAATTTGATATGAGAGCAGTGGTATCAACTTGCAAGCTGAGTTTGATTTTGAGTTTAGACCAAACATAGTATACATACATAGACATAATCTAAACGAAATTCGAGCCAATTTTGTGTATTGGCGCCAGTGTCCTTTTCTATAAACATTGGCCGAGTGTCTGCAAACTGGTGCCAGGCGCCGGAGCCACTTGGAAAGTTGGTTCAACAGTCAAGGTTTCAGCTAGCATTAGCTCAGTGAAAGTATGCAGAGCACTCACTGCAGCTGAAACTACCTGAGACTTTAACGTGAACCCTCAATACGTAGAATCTTGGTTCAACAGAAAAGGTTCGAGTTAGATTCAGCACAGTGAACAATTTGATGTATTCACTGCTACTGAGCCTACCTCAGACCCTAACGTGATCCGTTTCCCTAGAAAATTTTAGTTCCACAGTCAAGGTTTGAGATTGTCCCCAATCAAAGAAGACGAAAATTCACTGATTCGAAACAGCCTCAGACCCTAACGTGAACCTTCCTACAACACCTTAGACAGTGGCGAATGCAGAAAATTGGTTCAACAGACAAGATCCGAGCTAGATTCTGTGAAGTGAGTAGTTCGGTTCACGTCACTGAGCCTACCTCAGATCCTGACGTGATCCATACCTTGAGAGGAAAGTTGGTTCAACATAGTTCAACAGATAAGATCCGAGGAAAGATGAGAGTAATGAAGATTGGAGAGCTCATTTCTCGCACGCTACCTCAGACCCTAACGTGAACCTTTCTAGATCTTGGTTCTACAAACAGGATTCGAGTTAGATTCAGTACAGTGAGAACATTTTCACTAGCACTGAGACCTAGCCCAAACCCTAACGTGAACCGTTTTTGTCTCGGTACAGTTTTTCATCCCTCAATTGTGCGATCAAAATCTAGGTTCAACAAACAAGATTCGAGCTAGATTCGTAGCAGTGAACGACTCAGTGTATTCACAACTACTGAGCCTACCTCAAACCCTATCGCGATCCTTCAGATCCTTCAGAGATCTGATTCATTTTTTCCAATGACTACAGAGTGACAACGCCAAGTCACAGTTCCATTCACCAAAAACAAAACAACATGGTTCAACAGGAAAGGTTCGAGTTAGGAACAATACAGTGAAAACATTGGTTTTCACTGCAATTGATCCTACCTCAAACCCCCACCATGAACCGTCACATACCTTTCAATCACAGTCTTTCCAGAACATTCGAGGCAGTAGAAATGTTGTTGACTCATTTGTGTCGTCGACAACATTGCAAACTACCTCAGACGTTCTGGAAGACAAGGAGTAGACAACACAGAATAGGAATAGGAACAAGAAAGTAGTAGATGTGAAATAGAATGGACATAACGGATAGAATCAAACACGGAATAATCAGGAGCCGGAGAGTGGAAGGGAGAGAAAAAGGGCGTCCGGCTCGCTCCGCCCACCTTTCGCACTTTTTACCTTCGTCACGCCGGGCCCCTCCTAAACTAGACACCCTCACTCTGAATCACACTATTTCGTGTCGTTTTGCGTTCGTCTCTAACAAATATTAAAACGAACGCGACGAATGGAACGGGGCGTCCGGCCAGATATTTTTTCTCCGTCGTCCGCTTCGCTTCGCCGCATCGCGCTCATTTCCTTTTCGTTTGCAGGGCTGATCGAGTCGGCATGCATTTGAATTGGGATTGAATAGGAGTGGAGTACCGAAGGGATCTGAAGGGACTGCAGGAACAGAACAGAACAGACGGACGCACATCACAGCATCGCACAAGAAGACAAATGACACTTTGGGCGATTTCGATCCGATTCAACTCGCCTCGATTCGAATAGTCAAGAGAAAAGGAATAGTAAAAAAACAAGTTGGTTCTTGTTCGAAATGACCTTTTCCGAGACGAAAAGTGCAGGCATCTGTGGACTGTCGATTTGTCTGGCGATGCTGGCTGGCTGACCGACGGGGGTTTTTGATCGACCAACCAAACAACCCAACTACTTTACTACAATTCCAGATCAAAACAACCAGGCAACACAACCAGGGAACAAAGGAACATTAAAACACAGCTGGTCTTTGGGCTGAAAATGTGTTAGAGAAGAAGGGAAACTCACCAGGACGACTTTGGGGGGAAGGTGTAGCTGGTAGCGCTGGAGGAGCTCAAATGAAGAGCTGGAGCTCAACGAGCCCTCGTCTTCTTGCTCCGCCCATCGCTTCTTTTCGCCTTCATCAGATCAGGCCACGCCCCCTATTTCCCGTGGTTCTGGCCTTCTCGTCTAGAGTCTCCAAAATCGAGAGAGATCAAAAAACGAAACGAAATGTCTGAGACTGACTCTGAATGATTCTCTTCCAGACCATGAAATCATAGGAAGAGAAGGAGGAGACGGAAGTGTTTGCACAGTTCTTCTCCCCCCTTACCGAGTTTGCTTGAACTTTTGGGATAGTGCACACGAGTCAAGAACATATAGAACTTTGTGGGTGGCTGCTTGGTGGAAGAAAAGCGAAGGACTGATTCCAATTCACTGATCAAAAGCGGGAAACTGGACGCGACGGCCTCCGAGCATGAAGTATTTATGGCAATCTGTCTGTCTCTATCTTTTTTGATGAGGTGATTGAGAGAAGGCGGGGTTTTTGATAGTGTTGCGAGTGCTACATGAAACTTTGAAACTTTCGGGTTTGCAGAATGTTGAGGTTAAGAGTGATAATGACATTATCTCTGTTATCTCTAAAGAGAATGATGAAATGTCTCAATTTCTTGGAGTCTGATGTACTTTGCAGCTGTGCTGTGGTCCTGAAGCTAGGTTCCAAGAGTCCATCGACATTCATACTGTAGAGTCAATAGTGAATGATGTTCCATTTCCCGCGCAATCCTGTCTTTTTCTGTCTCTTCTGTCCACCTGCACTTTGGAACGATGCGAACGATGCGATGCAAACGAAAGGAACGCGTTCCCGAAACGTTTTTTTGTTGCTTTGCTCCTTCCATTCTCCCCATTCTCCCCAAAAATGTAAAGAGCAGGCGTTTTGCTCCGCGAGCACACCAAAAGTGCAACTGAGAGCAGCAGCAAGATGAAGAGATAGAGAGGAGGAAGAATGGATGGCGCCCCGGAGAAAGAGAGAGACGCGGCGGCCTGGCGCGGCCAGCGCAACACGCACGTCAGCGCCCACAACCAGGGTGCCAGGCGGTAACATGGAAAGTACACTTTCTCTTCCTGCGTCTCAGTGGTCGTTCAGTCTGCACTAGCACACACTTGCCTTCCGCCTCATGTGCTCAGAAACGACCCGGCACGGAAGAGTTCAGAATCCCGGGCGAAAAGGACGATTGCAACTAATAAGCTGTCGTTTTCTCCTGGCTTAGTGGGGCCTCTGATACGTCATGGGAGACGGGGTCAGGCTTCCAGGAAAATGAGATGTAACATCACATCAAAGTCTTGGAAATTTGAAGAAAATTTGAAAATTTGAAGTCCTACAAGTCCGAAAAATGTACTTCGCCTATGTAATCTACATATCTACTTTCCCCCTGGGTGGTGATGGCTAGACGAATCCTGATTAGGAAAAGATTAAATATGAAAAAATTTGAAAAGAGATTAGTGCAGAAACCCCTCTTGACCGACTATACATACTGAATCATGGATTACGAGGGATAGCCGGAAAGATGTATGTACTTCTGGAAGAAATTTTGAGCAGATCATATTGACCAACTGATCAAACTTTTGCGTTTTTCACACTACAAACTGAAGGGAAAAAGTGGGAAATGGGGGACCAGGAAAAAAGAGTGATCTGATCTTGCTGAAGTTTGATGCTTAGGAGCTAAAAAGGTATTGGTATACAGATAAGTGTTGTTTTCCTTATTTTGCCACCCATAGTGTTAAATGAAGCCTACAGTCCCGATACTGGTGTTTGATTCCAAAAAATCAAAGTTTTCAATTTCAAGACGAACAAAAACATTCTTGGTTTCATGATCGCCTTTGTATTGTCCAGTAAAACATGTGACGTCACTGAGGAACCGGCAAGGATTGACATGTTTTTGTGTTGTTGGTGGATGTTAGAGGCAAGGTTAGACAATGTGACCGGTTGAGGAATGTGCCTGTACTTGACTTGACTCTTGACTGACATTTTTCATTATTTATGTCTTGCCCCATTTTCAGTTCTCAATCTTTTTGCTTTTCAGGGTGTCTGTTCTCAAATTTCCAACAGATCAGTAGTCAAGAGCATTTGCACTTATCGAGAAACTTACTTGGATTCAGATATCACCAACTTGTCACCGGCTCTCACCAATTCGCTCAATAGTACAAGAAAGTACACGGCTGTGGGTGTGGGAAGGTATGTCATTGGATAAAAGAGAATAAGCACGTTTAGAAGTGCAGAAATGACGAGGCAAGAATCTAGATCATAGACTAGAAATTGGAGAAGCAGAGCAGAGCCGTCAGAGAGAGGGCAAGAGCTAGGAGCAGCTAGAGGGGGATTTGATCAAGAGGGTTATGAGTTTTGGAGCCGATTATGATAGGGAGTGTGGAGTTTGGAGGACTAGGACAGGAAATGAGAGGAGGAGAGGGCAGCAGCTATGCGGCATTTTATACCAGATAAGTATAGGTGTGAATCTGAAGGTTTGGAGGGTCCCTAATAACTTACCGGTGGTTCCAGGGGTTTGAAAGATGCTCTGAACATTTGGATAAACTCAAAACAATACTGAAACTGTTCAGTTTTTGCTGACGAACACAAACTTTCCAAAGACCCTTTTCAGACCCTCAAGTCCAAAAAACAGTAAAAATCAGGAGTTTTGGGACCGATTTTTATAGGTTTCTGACATTTTCCAGAAGTCCCAAATAGTGTAAAAGATAGATCTTAACCTAAACTCTCGATTGTAATTTATATCTTGCCGATTCTAGAAAAAAAAAGGTTTCTCGAAATTTTTCCTACCCTGATGGTGCAAAAATGTTTTCAGAACATTTGAGTTTTTCATCAGGGTTGATAGTCTGTTTTTAGATCTATTTTTTACACTATTTGAAACCTCTGGGAAATCCTGGAAAGCCATCAAAATCGGTCCCCAAACTTTGGATTCTGGACTTTTTTGGACTTTGAGGATCTGGAAAAATGTTGGGAAAGCCTGTCAGCAACAACTGATATTTGGATTTTGACCAGCAAGACACTTTCTACCCAACGACTTCAAAAATTTTCGAATAGGCTTTGACTCAAGCCTAAAGTCAGCTGTGATTCCACCATATTCCCTCAAGTGTTTTCTGTGTTTTGTAGTCTTCATGGACTTTCAACACCGTTCCAAACCTAGGTTCCATTCAAATTAGATGTCATCTCCGCTCCTCCCTCACTTCTCAACTTTCCCCTCACCCCACCCACACCCAGCTTAATCTAAGTAGTCGATCGTTTTGTCTGTCTCCGGGACTATTTGGATTCGGATTCGGGATGCGGGGGGATGCGCTGCGCAGGAGAGTGATGGCCTAAATGTAACTGCCCCTCCGGACGCTTTCACCTCGTTTTCCCTCCGGCCGCGCAACTTGGGGAGGAGGATATGCTTGTTGCTGCTGTATCGTCATTTCGTTTCATTTCACTCCCTCTTTTCCCTCACCTCACTCATCCAGTCTTCGGGAGAGGTGGCTAGGTGACCTAGATTGTAGAGAGACTTTGGGAAAAGCAATCAGAGAGTGGGAGTTTGTTCTGGGGTCTGAAACTTTTCTTGCGTTTTCTACATAGTCTAAATCCACTATATAGCAATCCTCCTTTCAATGAAATGGCAATGGCATGATCTTGCCTCGATCTTGCCTCGATTGCATAAAAAAACCTGTTTGATAACGGGAACCGAACCACCTTTCAAAGAAGCCCCCTCTCACTTCGTTTTCAAATGCAAGAGATTTACTTTTACATTTCTTTTGACTATACTCCTTTACTTTTTAGACCTCAAAAATGGGTTCAATTGAGCTGAATACAAAACGAGAGGAAAACAACAACAATGTAATCCTCAAAGAGCATCAAGATGAAGCGGTTGCAGCGACGAAACCAAGGAGGAAAGAGTTCAAGGAGAAGGTGTTTGTGGTGCGGGAGTCCTTGCTCACGTGAGTGGAAAATGAGTGATCATATCCAAGCACACAAAGAACAGATCACACGTGTGTGGTTTCTCAGGGATCAGTCGGGAAAACATCGTCCGAAATTTAACAACAAAAACAAAAACCATTTCAACTTACAGAACCGAGTTCCGAAACGGAAACATGAAGATCATCTACAATTGCTTTACCGCTGTGTTTGTCCTCTTTTTCCTTCGAGCCCTTGTCGACGACATTCTCGTGCACAAAATGCCCCTCCATCACACATGGCTAATCTGGTGGAATTTCGACAAATTCTTCTCTACTATGGCTGTCTGGACCGGAATGTTTGCAAGCACCATTGCAGTATACTATGCTTATCAATACTGGTCCATGGTACCTTCAAAAGACACCGATTTGGCTTCTAATGTGAGTTTTTGCCAAAATAAATGAAAGAAGGACATTTGCAGTTACCATTTGTTGCAACCTATGTCACCTACCTTGTCGGCTTCTTCTATTTCCCTTTGAAATTTCTGTATGAGTCAGAACTCAATTGTGCGTGCTCTTTTATCATCACATGTGAGACGGTGAGTGTTAATTGAAAAAAGAGCAACAACAAAATGAGATTGGATTTTGATTTTGTAGACCAGAATTGCAATGAAGGTGCATTCATTTATCCGAGAAAATTGGCATCGGGCAATGACGAGGAAGAGTGGAGGGGAAATTGACACTTGGCCAACTATGGATCAGTTTCTCTACTACCAATTCTGTCCATCTTTCATCTATCGAGATGAGTACCCAAGAACTGAAAAACGAGACATGAGAGCTGCAGGACTCTATTTCCTCGAATGCCTTGCAATCATAGAATTCGTAAACCTCACCTATACCCAATGGGTATTTCCTTGGCTTCACGTCCAGGAGTATCACTCTATCTCTCTATCCACCAACATTCTGTCTCTGTTCACTGGAATCATCCCAGGCATCATTTGCTTGATCTCGTTGTTCTATGGTCTTTTGCATTGCTGGTTGAACTGTTTTTCGGAGATGATGCAGTTTGCTGATAGACAGTTTTACTTGGTTTGTTCATCTAGATCGGAATCTTACTGATTTCACTTTCAGAACTGGTGGAACTCCTCTAACATGGCAGAGTACTACAGGAACTGGAACCTTGTTGTTCATGACTGGCTCTACGCATATGTCTTCCGGGACCTTGCAGCGTACATTCCAGGCCGAAAAGGTCAACGTGTTGCCCAGATGGCTGTGTTCTTCCTCTCCGCAGTATTTCATGAATATTGGTTTGGAGTTGCCTTCCGATGCTTCTACCCAGTCATGTTCATCCTTTACTTTATCTTCGGAGGCATTTTCTTTGCAGTTTCGCGTTTGATTACCAGCAGATCTGCTTGGAATACAGCGCTATGGTTTAACTTGCTTATTGGTATGATTTGAGAAGGATTTGCGTCTTCATTCGCTTGTCTTAGGTACCGGAATGTTCATTGCGTTTTACGGTCAAGAATGGTATGCTCGTCGAGGCCATTGTGCTCCATACTCCAACAAATTTGTTGATTTCCTCTTCCCAAGGCATTGGAATTGCTATCCTCCCACTCAAAATCTCTAATTTCTTCTTTTTTTTCGATACGGGATTCTTCTTTGCATTTGCATTTGTATTTGTATTTATGTTGTCAGAAACGCCTTAGAAATCAAATTCGTTCACTTCAATACAATACACATTATCTACAAGCAAAAGGGACATTGGGATGGATGAAACACGTAGTCGCACTAGGTTATGTTATGGCAAAACAATCAGAGTTTAGACATTTCTTTAGTGGCCTTGTTGATCACGGATTTCATGTCAATCAAAGCTTTAGAAAGTTCCTTGGCAAATTTCTTAGAGCTCGTTGAGCCGTAACTCTTGAAAGTGGAGATCATGAAATGCAACTCGGTTTCTTGTGGGTTGTAGCAGATTCCATAGCAATCCAAAGCAGAAGGTCCAAAGCACATTTGGATGAAGTGTCTAGTGGGGACTTGACTTGTGGAGACTTGGAAGTGATTGAGTTGTTGGTAGATGTTGGATCCGAAGATTTCAGGAGTTGGCAAGTTGTTCTCCGCAGCAATCAGTTTCCAGGCTAACAAGTGTCTATCCATTCCCGCGGCACTCATGCAATCCACTGTGTACTTTTTGTGGCTGTTGGCCGCGTGAACCAGAGACTCGTAGATCTCGCTGACCGGCGTTGGAGGCTTAGATACCATCTGAAAAGAAGGTGTGAAGTGAAAGGGAGGGTACATCTAATCTAGATACCCACCTTCTTGACAAACGAGGCAGCTGCGGTGTTGGGCGATCGGATATTCTCGGTACGGCCCTCGGTGAACTTTCGCAAAGTGGCTGTCTCGTATGTTGGAGGAACTGGAATCAACAGGATTAGAATAGAAATGAAATGAAATGACGAAAGTACTTACGGGAAGAGTGGATCCGGTAGAATGCTAATTGGTAAGCCATTTGGATGAAGGAATCCGGCGAGATCTTGGATGCTTTGGGGAAGTTTTTCCCGTAGGGTTTGAAGGTAAAAGCGACAATGTCTAGGTCAGCGGCGACGTGGTCCATGTTCTTGGTGCTTTTGACGATTCGCTTGTTGATTTCCTCGTTGGTGGTGATATCGAGGCAAGAAACATCGGTGTTAGCAGATGGTCCTTCAAGGATGAAGGCATTGGCGTCACTGAAACAACCAGATGGTGAGGATTTTCTACTAGAAGAAACTCACAATTGATCGCAAACATAGTCCATAAGCGCTCCAACTGGTGGTCCCTCTGCTGGCGTGTGCTCATAAGTCATTCCACTGTACCCATTGGTTCCAATTACAAATTGAATGGTCTTATCAAACCAGCGATTCAAAGAATTGCTCTTTGAACCACCACCATGCAGCGCTTGTCTGCTCTGCTCATCTTTCTCAGTATACCCAACTGGTGGTTCACTCGCTTTGTCGAGACACACCACAAACAACGCCTTTTCAATTGTTTCGAGGCTCTGGGCATTGTTGTTGTCTTCTGAAACACATTTACTAGTTCTATTTGCAACGAGGAAGTGATCAAACTAACTCTTGAGCGCAGAATAGACATTGGCCCACTTGTCGCGTCCATCCGAAGAGACAATTCCCACCGGATGAGGGTTCGGCGTCTCGCTAGCCGACACCACTTTGGCAAGTTGCTTGGTAATTGCTGAGATGGACAGCGGTTGGTCGTTGTTGTCGAGCACTTGGACACGGAACAACTGGAAATACATTTTTCGGATGAGTAGTGTTTTTTTTCTAATGACTGACATGTCCATTCCGGATCACCACAATATGCTTGAGTTGCTCTTTGTAATCACATCCATATTTGATCTCATCGACTCCGATTTTAGGAACCCTAGTTGTTCCAAAAAGGAATTTGTACTGACTCATATCCAATGGTGCCTTTCCTGACATATCCGGCTTCAATTGGTCACTGAAATGGGAAAAAAATGTATGTCTAGTCTCCAGTAAGGACTAACTTCTTAGCAAGCAGGTAGAACTTGACAGCAGCTTGACTAATCTTTGCCGCATTCTCAAGTTGTCCTTCTTGGGAGTTGAAATCAAACTTTGGAAACATGACTCCTGGAGATGTGACAACGGGAAGAGGAGTGCGAGCTGCTAAGTAAGCAATGTTGAGCCACCAAGGTGTTAGCCAGTTTGGAAGGGCATCTGCACGTTTTTGGAGGAGATCTTGCAGTTTTGGAAGATCCTTCACAACGAATTCATTGACGATCTGAGAACAGAAAGTTCCTTCTGCGTTTTGGTCGGAAAATCAAGCAAAATACCTTCTTAGTCTCCTCAAATTCCTTCTTCGACTGCAAGGCTTCTGCGAAATCCAAAAAGTGCTTCAATGTCTTGCCAGGTTGTGGCGCTGGCAGTTTTGGCAAATCTGAACAAAATTTTCAATCACTTACGGAAAAAGTGACTCATAGCTTACCAGAAGACTGGCGAATTGCAATGTGTCCATTGGCCATCGCGTTGACACTTCGCTTCATTAGTTGCTATAAAAAGAGCGATTGAATTCGAAAGTTTGCAAACTTTTAGTAGTTTTATTTTTAGTTTTTAGAAAACGGAACTAGGCCTTAACCCGCTTAAGAAAAGAACACGCAACCAAGCAAACCAACACACCTCCAAATCAGTATACAAAATATAGAAATCGAGGTGATGATAAGTAAGGGTTTTGACGGCGGCGAAAGGAAGAGTGTTATCAGTTCGTGTAGGGACTACACTACGCTGTAGACTGATTGTTCTTCGATTTGAGTTTGATTGGTTCGGGTGATACGTGATGTGAATTGGGTGAAAAAGTGACTTACAGAGATCTGCGGCCTCATTATGGCATGGTATTGGAGCATGGCTTTTCACACCTGAAAAATCGAAAAATGACATTGATTCAAAGGTTCGAAACCCCCAAAACAACAGAGAATGTGGCAAAAGTTCAAAAAGAGAAACAAGACGAAAAGGAGAAGGAAAACACGAAAAAGACAACATTGGCGAGAAAGCAAGAAGGCCCCGATGGCATTCGGGGGTCATATGGCAAAGAGACCACACGGAACTGCAGAGAAACAGACGTCGAGTTAAGTTCCTCGATACTGGTGTAGTGTGTGGGGGTAGCCGGACCGGCAGTGCGAGAGCGACGAGCGGCCAACAGACAACACAAACACGTTTCGTTTCGGTTCGCGGTAGAGTGTAGCGTAATGAATGGTGTAGGGTATGGGTGTGATGGCTTTTGAAATAGAAAATAAGGTTCAACAGTCTAACAAACTACGACGTAGGAAAATGGTCAAGTCACGTGGTGAGAGATACAAACAGTAGGGCAAATATTGGTGGAGGGAGAACGACTAAAAGACATACAAAGGAACCACAAAACGCCTCAAAAAAGGGGCAAATGGCACGTTTTAATGATAACTAGGGCACAAAGTTTAGTGGTCATTAAAATGAAATGACTAGTAGAAAAAACACTGATAATACAAGTGGTTATAGAGTGAAGAACTGACATTGTATGCTTCCAAATCTCTTCTCCAACCCAAAAAACCCTTTTTCCAATTGTGCACTCATATGGAAATTCATGAAAACGCAGCTCGCAGCTCGCCGGATACATGCATTCATCTCGAAAAGGACCAAACCGACATGGAAGCAAGAAACGAAGCGGAGGACATGAGGACGCAACGGGTTCCATTCTGGAGGAATAGGGGATGAGGGAAGAAGAAGAAAGATGCACAACATGAATGCAATTTCCTTTTAGGCAGGGTTTCTTCTTCTCCGTCTTTTTAAGCTGTCTCCGAAAGGTCATAGCCGAAAAAGTGATCGAAAGTGACATTGCACTTTTGATAAGATAAGATAGACCTAAGACCTGCCAAGTTTTCTTTTCTTTTCTAGGAGAGAAAAGGAAAACAACAAGTCTCTTTGACCAACTGGTCGAGGCTGAGTAGCCCCATTACTATCTGAAGACGCATGCACACTAGACAAGATAATAACAACAAACAAAGTGTATGTGTACAATGACAACACCTAATTTGATATTGGTGCCAATGTCCGTTGGGGCAAACGGGAGGCAGTGAGTGAGCCTAACACATTTTGAGCGAAGCAAGTGGTTGGGGGAAAAAGGAAAAAGCAAATGTGTCGTGGAATTGGAAATGAAAACGAAAACGTAAAGCTTAGTTGAGTGGCACTATCATGTGTTTCATTTCATTTCCGAGTTGATTTGGGATTTGGCGGGAGAGATGGAATGTACTGGAGTAATACGCCTTTGGCTAAAAGGCGATAAGCGGGCATTTGGAAGGTTTTTGATAGGTTTTGGATTTGATTCTGTGATGTACTAATGAGAACAATGGACTCTGTGAAAACTATAATTGATGGTATGGAAAAGAAGTGACACAAAGGAATTGGTAAATATCAGAAAATCTACAGTTCATGATCCGAGAACCGCTATGTAGTTCGAAGTGAAAACAGATATTAGAGGATTTGTCTGAACTGCGCCCATCTATATTGTGGATCAAACAGGAACGTAAACGAACTGGAAGAGTAGAATACCTCAACACCAGTTGCTTTGAGTTGACGGTTCAGAAAACTGTGAGATGTTTTCTCAGACTAAGAAGTTGAGATATCTTTGGGAGGAAAACAAATACGCTCTACTCCATTTCTTCTCTCTCATTCATTGGTATCTTTGATAACATTTGATTGATCCAACTCTCTAAGTTTTCAGAGCAGTGCATGAAATTGTTATCGATGCTGATACTGGAGAAGGAATTGTAAACGCTACTGTCAGTATTGATCAGCTAGCGAACATTGTTGTGAGCTATGGAGATGAAAAATTCTCGAGATTGGCCAATATGGGAACTTATGATGTAAGTACCATCAACAAGCAAGTGTTACAACTTTTTACTTCTAGTTAACCTTTGCACACAGTGACTACTTCCCAGTCACTACCACAATCAAAGTAACCGAAGCCAACCGTTCCCCCTACATCGAAGTTCGTCTCTACCACATCGTCCCCTGCTCCAAACCTCACTTTCCTGCATCGAATCCCACTCTTCAAAACTACGACGAGTATTCTGTGTTACCCGAAGGCAAAACCATAGATCTCAACATTTTCACAATGTCCTCCGTGTTCCCCTCCGTTTTATTCCTTCTTCCTCTCTCTTTCATCCTGCCCTTATCACTGCTCGATTTTTCTAAATATCGTTTTTTTCCTTTTCATTTTGGGAGTTTTGGAGTAAAAAGAGAATCTTACGAATTCAACAACAACAACCTGAAACATATCCCATGTCAACTTCCATCAGACTTCCATCAGACATCTCATCTTTCTGAAATTTCGTACAAATGTCAAAACGCTTTTTCAGTTTTCAACTTTCAGATTGATATAAACCCCATGAGCCAATGTGACAGCTTTTCAGCTTCTTCTAGAACCCTCCGACCCTCGAACCTCAGTTTTATATCACATGTTGTTTCTTCATTCTTACGTTTCTCATTTTCTCCATGTTTTACGTGTCCATCTTCTCATAATTTTAAACTCCTTCCTCTGTTTCTAATTCCTTCCTTACCAATAAAACTCGGCACTTGGAAAATTGCCAAGTATCCAAAAGAAAAACGAAGTGAATTAAATTTCGCGTCACCTCTCTTTTCCTTCCGACATTTGACCTCATTGCCACATGTATCAAACTCAACAATGTGTGGTGGCGGAAACTGGCGGAAACTCAACTGCCAACTAACTTTTTTCGTTTTTATTACTCCGTGGTTTCTCAGGTTCTGTTGACATTTGGAAAAAAAGGAAAGCAGAGATAGAAAACTGAACTGCTCCCAAGGCCCGTGAAACTCTATTAATCACCTTTGATCAAAGAAAAGTTTCGAAGCTGCCTCCCCGTCAAAAAACAACAGCAGCATCGCATCTGGCTCGTTTTACACTTACACTATCACCAAATTGCCATGGGACCCTAACTTGCGCAATGCCGTCACCAACGAACCACTCAGTTTTTGTAACAGAACTCTTTCCTCCTTGCCTTCCACCAGTGCAATCCTGATCCCATCTCCTGCTGCGCAGACTTTGAGTCAAATTCCACCCCAACAGACGTTGCGCACCGGACCCACTGGACCACTTGTCCGCCAGACCTCCCCCTCTTTATTACCAAGAGTCACCCCTCCGCTCATCCGAACCGAACTGAACGCAGACCGCACCACCAATCAAGTAATTTGTGGCTCTTACTCCTTCTCCTTCCTCAATCTAGATCCTATTCATTTCGATGCTCCATTCATTCATTCATCAAGAAGTCAAGTCCAAGGCGACAATGACACTTGTGTCTGCCAGTAGCCATGAAGACAAAAGGCAGACAAGTTGTTGTAAAGTGTTGCTCTTGGTCAGCATTGAGACACTTTTTATCCGATTCTTATCTTATCAGTGTGGCGGCGGCAGGCTTTGTGAGTCAGTCAGTGAAAGCTTGTGGTGGTCTTCGTTTTGTAACATTCAATTTGAACTGGTAGCTATGAGGAGTTTTTTGTGTTCTCAGTTTACTTTCACTTTATTGATGCTATTTGATTGAGAACTTTCTGCTGATGAACAGCTTAGTTTCAGTTTTTGCTGATGGGCTTTCTGAAGACTCTTTTGGGAACCGCAGAGTCCCAAAAAAGTTGGAAATTTAGAGTTTTGAAACCGATTTTGACCTGTTCTCGACATTTTCCAGAGCAGTGAAAGACATAGCTTTTGATCTATATTATCAGTTTTGATGATATATCTTGCAAATTCTGAAAGAAAATAAATTTTTCAACAAAAAAAATTTTGTCAAAAAAATTTCAAAAATTTTTTTGTTGGAAAAATTGAAAATTGAAAATGAACTTTTTATCCAGAATCTGCAAGATTTCGATTAGATATGATAGCATAGGTCAGAATCTATTTACTCCACTATCTGAATCCTCAGGGAAATGTCGGTAACCCACCAAAATCGGCCCCCAAACTCCGGATTCAGGACTTTTTTAGAACTTTGTGGGTCAAAAAGGGCCAGTTAGCAAAAACTAAAACTAGAATAATGATCAGCAAGAAATTTTCTATCAAACAGCGTCAAAAATAGTACAAATCGGGCCAAAATCTGCACCAAACCTCAGTCCAAATAGTACTAATTCTCTAGTTTTCCCCTTTTCTTCTTTTTTTGTTCCGCCTTCTAAACTTGTCAAGTGACGTTAGCCAGTAATTAGGTGAAATTAGATGAAAGTTGAGTCTAGGAATGTCCTGTTTTGACCTTTTTGTTTGCTTTTTCAGCGTTTTTGGTGACTTTTCACTGTTCCTCAAATCAGCTGCTTTCCAATCAGCGTTGGCTCACTTGTAAGTGTCTCTTGGAAATTGAACGTTATTTGCGTATAGGGGTTTTCTACCTAGAATTAATCAGTGTCACACAGCAATTCCAGTTTAGGTGTTAGCTGAAACACCCGCTTGCCCCGCCCTCTTTCACCCACCCATATGTGGGGGGCCATTCGCTTTTCTAATCTCATTATCCATTTTTCTCGCCTCTCAAGCAGTTGCTCTGACAATTTTCCCCTTCATTGAATGCTGCTTTCGACTTGTTTGCACCGACAAATTCTTCGTGCCGTTTCGTTTCGTTTCGCATCGCTTTTTGCCGTTTTGTGTTGCTTCCGGAAAGTTGCCAAACTTCTTATTTTTTCTTTCTCTAGTTTCGGTGAGGTTTGGTTTCGGTTTTGTAGGATAGATGTGATCACAAATTTTGACACTTTGCATCCATCAAAAAGGACAAAACGCTCAGAATACTCAGAATACTAAGAACCCTTTTGTTGAACTCTTATCCTTTTCCTAAACCCATCAACCTCTCTCTTCTCGTTCCACACCTTTTTCTTGCCATTCTTTCCTAAATGCCGTAAAATTTGGAACGAAATGAGCACGAGCCGGGGCATTTCATTTCTTTCCATTCCGCGCAGATGTGCAAATTTAAGCGTCCTTTGAACTCGTGTCGGCTTCGGAGTACCTGCATATGTCACTCAATACGTACTTTTATGATGGCACCATCATCCGACGGGTTCTCGAGTTTCACGCCCCACGTCCGTTTGTTCTATTCGGGGTCTTCATTTTAACGCCTCTAGATATATCCCCTAAAGTATAATCGGGTTGATGAATGGACGTGTTTTGAATGTTTTGACTGATTTGACTTCAACACATACCAACTTGAGGCGTTTTCTGCGAAAACACTTTCTTGGTAGTTGTTATGTTCGTGGGTTGAGGTTTTTGTTATATGTTGCGTGTTAGTTGGTGTAGAGGGGTTGTGTAAGTCACATTTTTGCGGCTCGAAGTCAATTGTCAATGGTCACAATTTCATTTCCTTTGGATCTTTGGGTTCTTCTATTTTTGCTGAGATAGTCATCATAGGTCATCCTATCTGAAGGCACATGAAGTTCGAACTAGGAAGCGTATTTTTTTCTATTGAATCTGCAGGAGTTTTATCAGAATTGATAGTGTAAGTTTAGATCCACCTATTCCACTATTTGGAACCTCTAGAAAATGCCAGGAACCTGTCAAAATTGATGTCAAAACTCTGGGTTTTGGGTTCGAAATTTCAGAACAACGGGTTCTTCTATTTCCATCACAAATCCTTCATTTCTGACTTGCAATTCTCCACCCTAAACTTCTAATGTCTCAACGACATCCCCACCCTCCAAAAGTGCTCCCTAGTGCCCTCCGCCCTCCCTCCCCAATTGGTAATTGGCTCATATCCGTAACTAATACTTTTCGACAAAACCACTCCAATTATTCGAATAACGCCTTGTCCTCCCCCCTCCCTCACTTCTCAGCTAGCCTTACCCCGTCTTCGGGGGGCTCTCTGGAGACCAATGTGCGTCTCCCTCGATGTCAACTCGTCGTCCTTCATTCCATTTTATTTTGCAACAAAGTGCCAACATGACAAATGGTCTAATGTTGCTCTTGGCTTCCTCATTGTTCTCTTTCTTGTTGCGTCATTTTACAGAAATTCCAGGATTCCTTTGTGTTGTTTTTCTTTTCTCCTCCCACCTCTTTCATTTTCAACATCTCAATCATTCTTTCCAGGAAGCCAATGCGATGAGGTCGGTGTTAGGGCTACTCTTGCTTTGCGTGCTCACGCAATGCTCTACACCAGCGGAGGATGAAGAGAGGATGCTGATTCGTCATTTCACAAATGAAGGTGAAATCTCTACAATGGAACAGTTGCGCAACACTATTGGACCGTTCAAGGACCCATTGAACTTCTCGCACATGAATTATTCAACGTTAACGGATCACCTCCATGTAAGGATTACGTTAGCCTAGACGCAGGGATTTGAATTTGCTTTTTAGACCCTTCATCGAAAGTTCCCAAACCTCACACATATCTACTCTGCCGGTCAATCCGTTCAAGGAAGAGAGCTTTGGGTGCTCGTTGTCTCTAGATACCCCAAAGAGCACAGAAAGTTGATTCCGGAGTTCAAATACGTCGCGAACATGCATGGAAATGAAGTGACTGGAAGAGTCTTCTTAGTTTCTCTTGCGGAAACTCTTCTGCAAAACTACAACACCAATCTATGGATCCGACAATTGGTTGATAGCACGCGAATCCATTTGATGCCTTCTATGAACCCGGATGGTTATGAATATGCTATGGAAGGAGACCACTCGGGAATTACTGGACGTCAAAATGCCAATGGAAAAGATCTCAACCGAAACTTCCCAAGCAGATTCCCCAACTACTTCCCAACAAGTGACATTCAACCTGAAACCATTGCAGTCATGAATTGGACTCGTCAGATTCCCTTCGTACTCTCTGCTAATCTCCACGGTGGCACTACACTTGGTATGTCCTTTTCTCTTGCTACAAAACCAATCACGACTCTGTTTCAGTAAATTACCCCTTCGACGACTTCCCGACACGCACTAAGCAGTCGAATTACGCTCCGTCGCCTGACAATTCACTTTTTGTCCGGTTGGCTTACTCGTATGCCAGGGGACACGAGAGAATGTGGAAGCAAGGGCCGAGGTGTTTGGATGACGACTTGAATGTGTCTATTGACCCGCAGAATGGTATTATTAACGGAGCCGACTGGTATATTGTTTCTGGTGGCATGCAAGACTGGAATTACCTCAATACCAATTGTTTTGAATTGACGATTGAGATGAACTGTGAGAAGTTTCCGCAGACCAAGAAGTTGAGATATCTCTGGGAGGAAAACAAATACGCGCTACTCCATTTTATCTCTCTCATTCATGGGTAACCAGTCCTTTGGTAACAAAATTGGACTGATTCTCTAAACTTGCAGAGCCGTGCATGGAGTTGTAATCGATGCTGATACTGGAGAAGGAATTGTAAATGCTACTGTTAGTATCGATGAGCGAGCAAAGATTGTTGTGAGCTATGGGGATGGAGAATTCTGGAGGCTGGCTAACATGGGAACTTATGATGTAAGTAGCATTAACAAGCAAGTGTTTCAATGGCATTCTTCCAGTTAACCTTCGACCACAGTGACTACTTCCCAGTCACCACCACCGTCAAAGTCACCAAAGCCAACCGTTCCCCCTACATCGAAGTTCGTCTCTACCGCATCGTCCCTCGCTCCAAACCCCACTTCCCTGCATCAAACCCCACTCTTCAAAGCAAAGACGAGTATTCTGTATTACCCGAAGGCAAAACCATAGATCTCAACATTTTCACAATGTCCTCCGCGTTCCCCTCCTTTTCATTCCTTCTTCTTGCCTTTTTTACTGCTCGTCTTTGATTTTGGGAGTTTTAGAGTTCTGTGAATAATGTGTATTGGCTGTATCATTCCTGTTCCTTTTTCTTTTCTTTCAAGTCAAATTGACAATTTTTTCTTGTTTTTCATTGCAAATCACATCGAAATACATATTCGAAACCAAAATTTTGTGAAAATCACACCAAAGTGGGAATGATGAAAATTAATGCTTCTATTCTGTGGTGAATCCTTATTTTAATAGCGGGGCCTCCCTGGCGCCCCAGCGTCCTCCCAAGCGCCCTCCCTGGCGCCCCAGCGCCCTCCCTGGCGCTCCAGCGCCCTCCCAGGCGCCCCAGCGCCCTCCCAAGCGCCCCAGCGCCCTCCCAGGCGCTCCAGCGCCCTACCAAGCGCCCCAGTGCCCTCCCGAGCGCTCAGCACCCTCCCTGGCGCTTCAGCGCCCTCCCAGGCACCCCAGCGCCCTCCCAAGCGCCCCAGCGCCCTCCCAGGCGCTCCAGCGC
>LR537615.1:368715-397845 GCA_900883565.2 Caenorhabditis panamensis
ACTTCCAGTGGCTTCTTGTGTCCAGATGATTGACGGGAGCTTCAGGACAGGCTGACTGGTCGGCACAGATCCATAGTCGTCGTTGGTCTGATCATGGAGCAGTGGGGTGCTGTCGTTGGAAGATGTACGACGACATCCTTGGCTGAGGTGTGAGTCGGCGCGACGGCTGTTGCGGTTCTCCTCGAACTCTGAAAATTGGAAGTAAGGTAAGCTAGACATCAGATAAAAACTCACTCTTGCTCTGCTTTCCCCACAAGTTGAACCACTTCGGAACCAGCGAGTTGGATGTGTCCGCTTCATTCAACGAGTACAAGTCCGTGACTTCCAATGGCTTCTTGACTCCGAGAATGCACAAAGCATTGAACCACCACACCGCGATCCGGTTGAGGAACGACGAAGAACATTCCGAGCTTAGGTTGCAAGTGCTGCTCAAGTACTTGTATCCTTCCAGGGACAGATCCGCGTAGCAATGGAAAGGGGTTTGGAAGGTGCAGCATCCAATCCAGATGAAGAAGGCGATGCATTTGGGAGTGGTGCGGTGAGGATCTGGGCAAGCACGAAGACGGTGACAGTATACCTGTAAAATCAATAACAGGTACAAGAACGCTAAAAAGAGAGAGCAGACAACGAATCAAGAAAAAAAGAGCGAGAAAGATATGATAATTTCCGTTTTTTTAACGCGCACTTATCTAATCAATGATTTTCAATGTGATTTGTTTGCGCAACAACCAAAAAAGAACGGAATCACGTGAAACGAACGTGGTTTTTGTCTGAAATTAGCGAAAAATAGCAAAAAAAGCAAGAATCGAACAGAAACGCGAAGAATTTCGAAATTTTAGCAAAAAAAGGCAGCAAAAGAGAGCAAAAAAAGAACCGACCGAGCAGGACGGTGAAAAACGGCAAGAATGAATGAGAAATGAACAAGAGGAGGGTTCGAGAACGCGATGATCGACTTTTGGCGCGCGAGAGTAGATCGAGTCCGGTGGAGCGCACTTGCATGAGAGCGTACACCTCGCGAGAGAGTAGAGAGACGCAGACGGTGAGAGGGCGAAAGACGACGGATTTTATTGATTTCTGGGTGTTTTTGATAGGGTTTTATTATGATTTTTTGAACAGATTCGAGATTTTGTGATAGAATTGTCAGATCCACCAGACTATTAAGATCAACTGGCGATAGGCAGTGTGAAATATCCATAAATGTTATTTATTCGTGAAGTCTCAAACACGGAATCAGATTCTGTGGAATACAAGATAGAAATAGAAATTGAGAAGAGAAGAACAAGAGGAAAAACATCATTTCAAATGCAACAATGTAGAGAAATGTTTCGAGATGCCACGAAGGTCTCCCAAATATCTCATTTGCTATTACATAGATGTACGAGTTGTACTGTGTTCAGAAGAATCAAAATGAGAACTATTTGCATCAAAAGAAGTAATTTGAAATTGGGATCATAATTATAGCAGAGTGGTTCGCAAAGATTTGCACGAAGAAACGCGGATTGCAATGATTACAAAAAAATTTGAAACAGAAATGATTATGAGAAAATGAATAAAATCAAACTGATCTGTTACTCCAAACGACGACGCTTTGGTGCAGATGCGGATCCGGAACTGTTTGGTGGATCGGACTTGTTGTCTTCATCGTTTTCCTCCAGTTGCTTCTTCTCTCTTCTCCACTGCTCCTTCTCCTTTGCCAGATCATCCTTCTCCTTCTCCAGCTCAATTCTGTCCTTCTGCAGCTGTTCCTTCTCTTTTTCCAGATCTTCTCTCGCCTTCCTCAGATCCTCTCTCTCTTTTTCCAACTGCTGTTGTTCTGAAATTATCTCATCCTCTTCTCTCTTCGATTCGTTACCAATTTTGGCAATTGTATGCTTCTGAAAAATATCATCACATTACTTGAACATAACGCTAGTTATTCTACCGTTCTGTTCCAAAAGTACTTGACGACGGTGCAGTAGACTCCGTATTTAAGATCAATTGGAGTGGTAGGAAGGAAGTTCAAAGATCCTTCTATTGGCACAGGGCACGAGTTGGAGTCTGAGGCTTCGAACTGCTCAACCCAGACTCTCAGGGCTTCAAAAATTTCCGAGACTGACGGACCTAAGAAGGGGTTTATTTCAAGTAAATCAATAACATCCTCTTCGAATTTTGCCCTCAGAGTGATGAATTCATCGAGGGCTCTTCTGAGAACTCCCTTGTTAGAGTTCCGCCTTTCTCCATTGAAAACCAAAAGCGGTGTATTGACAATAGGTACAAAATCTCTATGTGGATTCAGTCTATTCAGTCTTATGCTTAGTTCCAATAGAGCCGCTGTTCTTTCAAATTGGATCATGTTTTCATGGATCTGAAAATGCAGATTTTTTTGATAACGAACTTCTGGAACTTACCATTCTCATTCCCCATTGATTCGTGTGTACATCGTACACGCGTTTCTCCCTGCGTAACTCTTCTTTGCGACGTGTATTTCGCTCCAAAGATTCAAGATTTGCCTCTATTCGTTCGTGTTCGCGGGTTAAAGCATCCTGGTCATATTCTGAAAGAGTTTCGAAAGTAGCATGCTCCTCCATCGTGTATTGCTGGGGACTCAGCAATGAAAGAAGAAAATCCCTTATTTTCATTCTCTGAGTCAGTGGCTGCTCAATTGACATTTGAGAACGAGGCGGTGAAAGCAGCGTTGGGCGTTTAACCCTGGGCGGTTGTAGTTTACTTGGGCCAGCCATCAATCTTAAATTTGATTGTTATCAGAGGCAAGGAAAACTTGAGTAGCAGAGTGAAAATCGAAAAAAGTACAGTGGCAAAGAAAGCATTCAAGGATTCAAACCTTGTGAGAGAAAAATGAAAAATTGAAACGATGTGAAATATCCATGAATATTCTTTATTTGTGAAGACAAATGAGGAGAGAAGAGCAAGAGAAAGAATCTTGTTTTAGATGGTACAATGTAGATGAATGTGTCGAGATGCCACTAAGGTTTCCCAAAAATGACAATTTCTATCACATAGATGTACGAGTTGTACTGTTATCAAAAGAATCAAAAAGAAAATCATTCGGATCAAAAAGAAGTAATTCGAAACTGGGATCATGATCATAGCAGATTGGTTAGCAAAGACTTGCACGAAAAAAGCGGATTGCAATGATCACGAGAAGATATTGAAAAAAAAGATGATGAGAACATGTGAAAACAAAATCAAACTAATCTGTTACTCTAAACGTCGACGCTTTGGTGCAGATGCGGATCCGGAACTGTTCGGTGGATTGGACTTGTTGTCTTCATCGTTTTCCTCCAGTTGCCTCTTCTCTCTCCTCCACTGCTCCTTCTTCTTTGCCAAATCATCCTTCTCCTTCTCCAGCTCAATTCTATCCTTGTGCAGCTTTTCCTTCTCCTTTTCCAGATCTTCTCTCTCTTTTTTCAGATCCTCTTTCTCTTTCTCCAACTGCTGCTGTTCTGAAATTATTTCAGCCGCTTCTCTCTCCAAATCGTTACCAATTTTGGCAATCGTATGCTTCTGAAAAAGATCATCACATTACGTCAACACAACCATAGTTTTTTTACCGTTCTGTTCCAAAAGTACTTGACGACAGTACAATAAACGCCGTATTTGATTTCAATTGGAGTAGTAGGGATGAAGTTCAATGATCCATCTATTGGCACAGGGCACGAGTTGACGTCTGAGGCTTCCCACTGCTCAACCCAGACTTTTAGAGCTCCAACAATTTTGGAAACTGAAGGTTCTGGGAAGGAGTTTTGTTTCAGCAAGCCGACAACTTCCTTTTGAAAAGTTTCGATTTTATTGAGAAAGTCATCGAGGGCTCTTCCGAGAACTCCCTCTCTGCAGTTCCGCTTTTCCCCGTTGAAAATGAAAAGCGGCTTATCAACGATAGGTTCTGAGTCTCCAAGTGGAGTCATTCTAGCAATTTGTTCCAATTGAGCCGCTGCTATTTCATTACATAACATGCGTTGATATATCTGAAAACATTTTTTTTTGATGATGAACTTTGGCAGCTTACTAATTTCATTCCCCATTGATGCATGTGTAGTCCGTACAAGCGTTTCTCTCTGAGGCACTCTTCCGTGCGACGAGAATCTGGCAGCATAGAATGGACGTTTGCCGATATTCTGTCTCTCTCCCTCTCCATAGCTTCCTCGTCCCAGGCCCGAACAGTTTCGAGAGCCGCAGGCTCCTCCATCGTGCATTGCTGGGGATGCAACAGTGAAAGGAGAACATCTCTAATTTTGATTCTCTCGGACATTGGCTGTTCGACTGACAATTGAGAGGCAGTGGAGGCGGTGTTGAGCGTTCAACCCTGGGTGGTTGTAGTCTACTTGGGCCAGCCATCAGTCTGAAAATTGATTGTTATCAGAAGCAAAGAAAACTTGAGTAGCAGAGTGAAGATCGAAAAATGTGTGGTGGCAAAGATAGCATTCAAGGAGTCAAACCTTGTGAGAGAGAAATGAATAATGTAAACAATGTGAAATATCCATGAACAAGCCTGGCTTCGCCGACTTGCGCCGCCAGTCTTCAAGCATTTCTAGAGTTCACGGGGTTTTTTTTTTAACACAGCGCGAATCTTTTGTAGAAATGAAGAAAAACGGACGGACAGACAGACGGAGAGAGAGAGTCCTCAACGATTTTATTTTATAAGAATGATATTCTTTATTTGTGAAGGCTCAACAAATGAGGAGAGAAGAGCAAGAGAAAGAACATTTTCCAATTGAAACAATGTAGATGAATGAGTCGAAATGCCACTAAGGTTTCCCAAAAATGACAATTTCTATCACACAGATGTACGAGTTGTACTGTATTCATACGAATCGAAGAAGAAACCATTTGAATCGAACGTGAGGAATGTAAAATTGAGATGATAATGCTAGAAGAATAGTTTGCAAGAACTTGCACGAGAAAAAGCGGATTGCAATCATTATGAAAAGATTTTGAGAGAGGAATGATGATGAGGACATGTTAAAACAAAATCAAACTAATCTGTTACTCCAGACGTCGATGCTTTGGTGCAGATCCCGAGACCGTTGATGGATCGGACTTGTTTTTTCATCGCCTACGTCCATTTGTTTTTTTCTTTTTCTCCCACTTCTCCTTCTCTTTTGCCAGATCATCCTTCTCCTTCTCCAGCTCAACTCTGTCCTTCTGCAGCTGTTCCTTCTCCTTCTCCAAATCGTCTCTCTCCCTTCTCAGCTCCTCTCTCTCTTTTTCCAACTGCCATTGGTCTGGATTCCGCTTTTCCTTCTCCAAGTCTTTATCAATTTCAATCATTTCCTGTATCTGAAATTGATAAACTTGTTACTAGAACCTAAACAAAACTATTTTACTTTTCTGTTCCACAAGTATTTTATGACGGTGCAGTACACTCCATACTTGTAATCCATAGGAGTAGTTGGAACGAAGTACAAAGAACCGTCAAGTGGAATGGGGCAGGATTCTGCGTCTGAAGCTTCCCACTGCTCAACCCAGACTCTCAAGGCCTCAACAGTCTCAAAAACTGGAAAGCCTGAGAAAGGATTTTTGTCCAGAAAGGAAACAACACTCTCTTCGTGTTTTTTCATTAGATTTATGAAATCATCGAGGGCTCTCCTGAGAATTCTTTCGCTTACGTTCCGCTGATCTCCAATGAAAACGAAAAGCGGATTATTGTCGGTAGGTTCTGAGTGTCCGAGTGGGTTCAGTATTCTGGTCATTGCGAATCTAGCCGCTTGTCGTTCAACTTGGTACATGATATCATAGTTCTGAAAATATATGTTTTACGATAACGAACTATATGAACTTACTAATCTAATACCACATTGCTGCATGTGTATTTGGTGCAAGCATGACTCCTTGCGAAACTCTTCTACGCGACGTGAATCTTGCCTCAAAGTTTTGACATTTGCCTCTATTCTTTCTTCTTCTCTCTTTAGAGCTTCGAAGTCAAAATTCTGCACAGGTTCATGAACTGCAGGCTCCTCGATTGTGAATTGCTTGGGATTGAACAGTGAAAGGAGAAAATCTCTTATTTCCATTCTTTGAGACAGTGGCTGCTCAATCGACAGTGGAATAGGAGGCAGTTGCTGTTCGAGCATGAGCGACTGAAGTTTACTTGTTATGGCATCCATCAGTCTGAAAATTGATTATTATCAAAGGCAAAGAAAACTTGAGTAGCAGAGGGAAAAACGAAAAAAGTACGGTGGCAAAGATAGCATTCAAGGAGTCAAACCTTGTGAGAGAAAAACAAAAAGAGAAACAGTGTGAAACAGCCATAAATATTCTTTAATTGTGAAGTCTCAACAAACAAGGAGAAACGAGCAAAAGAAAAAACATTTTTCGATTGAAACAATGTAGATGAATGTGCCGAGATGCCACGAAGGTCTCCCAAAGATCACATTCGCTATCACATAGAGTTGTACTGTTTTCAGACGAATCGAAAAAGAAACCATTCTGATTGAAAGGGAGTAATGTGGAATTGGGCTAGCGGAAAAAGCGAATTGCAATGATTATGGAAAGATTTCAAAAGAGAAATGATGATGAGAAAATGTTAGAACAAAATCAAACTGATCTGTTACTCCAAACGTCGACTGGTTAGTGCAGATCCGGAACTCGTAGATGGATCGGACTTCTTGTCTGTTTCTTCTTCCACTGCTCTTTGAACCTCCTCCATCTCAAACTTTTCCAAAATCTCTTTCAGAGCTGTTTCCTCTTTCCAGAACAGTTGCGTTATCTCTTCAAGTTTCTCAACTTCTTTTCTCTCCAAATCCTTCTCAACTTGCGCTATTTGCTGCTTCTGAAAAAGATCCGCTCATTACTTTAACTCATCCATTATAATGTTACCTTGTTGTTCCATAAGTACTTGATGACGTTACAGTACAAGCCATATTCGAACTCTTGTGGAGTTGTTGGAACAAAGTGAATAGCTCCTCTGATAGGGATCGGGCAGGTGTGAGGCTCTGAAGCTTCCCACTGCTCAATCCAGACTCTCAATGCTTCAATAGATTCGGGTACAGGAAGACTTGAGAGGTCTGTGTCCGAGGAGCTGCCAACCTGCCCTTCATACCCTTTTATGAGGTTCACAAAGACTTCAAGAGCTTTCTTGATCTCTTCCTTGCTCTGCGTTGCATGGTTTCGTTCTCCATTGAAGAAAAAGAGCGGGTAGTTGGTGATGGGTTCCTCGAGACGATTCACTATTCTTGATGTTTCCTCATCTCGGATAATTGATGAACAGATCTGAAAAGTTAACGCTTAAGAAATTTTCTAATGAACAAATTTGTGAGCTCACTGTTTTAATGCGAAATTTTTTCATCTGTAGACTTGTCAAATACATCAACTCCGGATGGAATAGATTTTGAGACTTCAGACGCTTGATGAACTCATCGAATCTGTGTTTCCCCATAGCTAAGAGTTCCTGGTCCCAATGCCAAATTGGTTCGAGGGCAACAGGCTCTTCCACTGTGTATTGCTTAGGAGGCAGCAGTGAAAGGAGGAAGTTTCTTATTTCGATTCTTTTATGTAGTGATTGCTCGATTTCCTGTCTCTCCTCTACGGCTTCTTCTTCCTCATCTAGATCACCACCCTCCTCCTCCTCCACCCAATCTTCCTCCTCCATCTCAACTTCATCAATCTGCAGCTTTGCCATCTCCCTTTCCATCTCTACAATTTTTATCTCCATAGTTTTCCTGGCCGCTTCTTTGTCCAATTCTCTACCAATAACGGCCAGTTCGTGTTTCTAAAAAAGATCAGCATTACTTCAACTTACCCATAATCTGTTACCTTGTTGTTCCATAAGTACTTGATAACGGTACAATAGATTCCATATTTCAATTCCATTTCTGTTGAAGGAACAAAAAGAAGGGAACCGTCAATTGGTATCGAATGGAAGTCATCATCTGAGGCTTCGCACTTCTCAACCCATCCCATCAAGGTTATAAGAGTGTCCAGAACAGGGAGACTTGGAAAGGGGTTTCTGTCCAGAAGGCCAACAATCTTCTCATCATAGTCTTGGATAATGGTTTTGAAGTCTCGAAGCGCTCTGTTAATCAGCTCTTTGTTAACATGCCTTCGTTCCCCATTGAATACAAAGAGCGGTTTATTGTCGGTGGGTTGTCGAGGATTCAGTGTTGTTTGAAGTTCCGCGTAACTTTCTTCATATCCCATTTCACGGAAGAGCTGAAAAACATTTGTTTTTTGATGAGGAATTTTGGGAACTCACATGTTCTACGCAGTTCTTCTTCAACTTTATGATTTGCAGGCTCACTTCCCGAAGGTATTCTGTTTCGCGATCTGGATCTTGCCGCAAAGATGCGACTCTTTCATCCATTCTTTCCTGTTCTCTGTCATGAGCTTCCTGGTCGTATTCCGGAAGAGTTTCAAAAGTCGCAGGCTCTTCTATCGTGTACTGCTTGGGGCATCCCAGTAGTGAAAGGATGAAGTTCCGAATTTTGGTTCGTTGAAACAGTGGCTGCTCAACGGACATTTGAGAAAGAAGCGGTAGGGGCGAAGATGGAGTTGGGCTGGGGGTCTCAACCCTGGGCGGCAGAAGTTTACTTTGAGCAGCCATTGAACTAAAAATTGATAGTTGTTCGAAGCAAAGAAAACATGAGAAGCAGTGTAGCGAATAAAAAGAAGCGGTAGCGAGGATAGCATTCAAGAAACTTCGAGTCATGAATGCTGGATGTCTCAGATCACGGAAAAGAAGCTGTCGAGAAGAATGCTGGGATAGAAAATGAGCAAAAAGGAGCAAGATACTAACGAAGAATTTTAACTGAAACAATGTAGACGAATGTGTCGAGATGCCACGATTGGTAAAAGGTTTGTGAGAAAAACGACGAAACGATTTGCGGAGCTTAACCTATTTCTAGCACAAATCAAAAGGGATGCTGTTGTTCGCTGGAAAATGTACAAATTGAAATCCGGGTAGTGATGAATATGGTTGGGAAACAATCAATGATATTCTGATAAACAAAAAAAACCGCCTCTGATACAAGGACGTTCGGGAAATGGCTCGAACTATAGAAGGGCATGCCCTTTTAACAGACAAATTACGGTATGCTTTATTCCGATGAAAGAAAGCAAGTTAAACAAGTACTAGTATTCTCGAAGTACAGACAAATAGATTGTGGAACACACGATAGATATAGAAAATGAGAAAAAAGAACAAGGACACAAAACGATGAATGTGTTGAAAAGCCACGAAAGTTCTCGAAGGTCACATTTGCTATCACATAGATAAGGGCTGTACTGAATTCAGAAGATAAGGAGAAAGGACCATCAAAAAGAATTGGTAAAAATTCAGATCTTCAATCTTCATCTTTCCAAACTCTATCCGATCATATAAACGGAGTGGTGATTGGTTGCTGGTGGACAATCGTCATTGAGCGGCTAAGAAATGTTTTGGTTTATCATGACCTTGGAATCTCATGTGTTGTTTTCTGAGAATAAGGTGGATTACAATATGCAAACATATAAAAAACGAGAATCAGAACGCAAAGATAGAAATCAAGATGTTGAACCTTGTGAAATAGCAGCAAAAAAGATCAAATATGGTAGAGAGAGTAAAATTTTATTCACGGGATATTAGAAAAAGCTCGAAAGCCTCACGACGGATTGAAAAGGACAACGGGAGAAAGTTACTGAAAAATTAAGGTGAGAGAAAAATGTGTTCTGTCATTATCTGTTGATACAATCGCAAATCTATGGTGATGGTATAAACAGTCGCGTGGCCCTCACACAGACTTTGGGCTTGGAAGTTAAAGTGGAGTAAAAATGAATGGTGAAACTCAAAGAAGAGTGTGAAATTTGTAGTGGAGATTGTGATGACTCATAACAGTGCCTACACAATATGATCTTCTCTGAAAGTTTGCCGGAAATACATACGAAACTGACTTTTACACTTTCGAAACCAATTTCCTCAATGCTCCAAACTTTCGGACGGTTCAGATGATCCATTGACTGACACCACTTTGTTGTCGTCATTACCCTGAAAATTGATTCTGTTGAAGAGTCACATTAACATTTTCAACAACTTACATTGACTGCAGCTCCCTCAGCAGATCTGTTAATCGGAGCATCTTGTGCTTCATTATTTCTCCGTCCATTTACAGTTGCATTGAGTTGCATTGGATTGGCGCGATCACGTTCGATAAAAGCGAGCATCTGCTCTAAAAATCTTTCTTCTTCCATCATTCGATTGTGTCTTCGCCTCATATTTCTCGCGAGCAACCGCTCCTCCCGAAGCCGCCGTTGGACATCTTGAGCTCCAAGTCTTTCCTCAGACAGCCCTCGGAAAATACGATTCACTGTCGCGTTTCGTGTTGGACTCAGAGCCCCGTGTGTTGGCCGAGGTGGACTATCAATAGCATACCGATTTGCATCACGATTGTCCGCGTTCAGCATTTCCTGTTGGTGGTTTGGTACCCAGTCGGGTGGCCAATGCCGAATGTTATCGGGATTGGCTCTCCAGTCTATCGGCGCAAATTCAACTCCATTTGGCGCTTCCCTAAGCGGACGTAGTGGTGGTGGTGGTGGGCTCGGACTTCCTTCGTTGTCATTGCCTGGTATGTCAAGGTCTGGTGGCATCTTAAAGAAAACTTTCAGGAAGGGAACTGGGAGCGAGAAACGCATAAGAGGGCATGAAAAACATGTTCAAAACAGAGGAAAAGACACGAGAGTAAGAGCACGTGTTCAAAAACGCTATCTCGTCAACTGTTTGTGATTAGAATAGAATACAAGATGAGATGAAAAGTGACGGATGAAGCAAAACATTGAGTCAAATAAACAAACAGGTAAATAAATCCGGAGGCAAAGATATAATTCAAGGTGTCGAACCTTGTGAAACAGCGGCAAAAAAACATCAAATATGATAGAGAGAGTAAAGTTTTATTCACGGGATATCAGAAATGGCTCGGAAGCCTCATGACGGGTTAATAAAAGTCAGCGGGAAGAAGTAACTGGAAAAATAGGGTTAGACAGAAAGGCGTTCTGATATAGTTTGTTGATACAATAGCAAGACTTTGGTGAATGTACATATAAACAGTCGCGTGGTCCTCACACAAAATTTGAGCTTTGGAAGTTAAAGTGGAGAAAAAATAAATGGTGAAACGTGGAGAAACGTTTGAAAATCGTGGTGAAGATTGTGATGACTCAAAACAGTGCTTACACAATATGATCTTCACTAAAAGTTTGCAGAAAATACATACGAAACTGACTTTCACACTTTTGAAACCGATTCCCTCATTGCTCCAAACTTCTGGACTGCGATGATCCATTGGCTGGAACCACCTTGTTGTCGTCATTACCCTGAAAATGGCTTTTGTTGAAGAGTCGCATAAACATTTTGACCAACTCACATTCTCTGCAGCTCTCTGAGCAGGTCTGTTGTTCGCAACACCTTGTTCTTGATCATTTCTCCGTCCATTCACAGGTGTATTGAGTAGCATTGGGTTGGCCCGAGGAGGGTCAAGAAAAGATGCAAGCATTCGGCTCATAGTTCTTGCCTCTTCTTCAATTTGATCGAATCGTTGCCAGATATCTCTATGCATTAATCGACTCTCCCGAAGCCGCCGACAGACACCATGAGGGTTATGAGCAATGCGTCTTTCCTCAGCTTGGTAACGACGATTTACAGCCGCGTGTCGTGCTGGGCCTAGAACCCTGTGTGCTGGACGAGGCGGAGCATTGTCGATGGCATGTCGTCTTGCGTTATGGTTGTCAATGTTCAGCACTTCGCCTTCTTCCCATAATTCCAGTGCTGCGCGCTCGAAGTCGAGTGGCGAAATCCGAAGGTTACCAGGATTGGCTCTCCAGTGGATTGGCGCAAATTCATGTTCATTTGGCGCTTCCATTAGCGGACGTCGTGGTGGTGGTGGTGGACTCGGACTTCCTTCGTTATCATTGCCTGGTATGTCAAGGTCTGGCGGCATGGCTCTAAAAGAAAACTCTGAGGAAGGCAACTAGGTGCGAGAAACGCAGAGGAGGGCATGAAAAACATGTTCAAAACAGAAAAAAAGACACAGCAGCGGGAGTACGTGTTCAGCACGTGTTCAGAAAATCTGCGTCTCTGTGAGCACTGCATATCTCGTCAGTGCGCTCACACTTTCTCTCTGCATCTTGATTCCACTAACTCTTTCAATTATGGATAACAGCGGTAGGGCTTCGTCTTTTTCGGAGAGAGAAATGAAGCCGTATGAATGAAAAAGTGTGCAATGAGGAGAGTGGTAAGATAAGGAGAGGAAATGTGAGGAGCGGGCAGGAGAAGGTGGCACAAGGGCAGGAGGGCAATGAGGACAAGAGACAAGAGGAGAGGAGAGGAGAGAAGAAATGAATGTTGATACAAACAAAGTAATGAGCAAGATGACCTGAAATATAAACAAATGATTTTGATGGTTCAATTGATGTGCCACATCGTAACAGCACTAGGAGAAACGAAAAAGAACAAAGGAAAAAGGGAGCAGGGAGAAGCGCCGCTGAGTCGACGAGTGATAGTGATAGAACACACTGATACAGCAGTATCAATCACTCGCCCCTCTCAAAAAGTGCATTCGCACTTTGAAATGGACTAGGTTAAACGCAGCTCTCGGCTCCCCAGCTCCCATCAAAATCAATCAGAATGGGTTAGATTATCCATAAGCAGGAGTGCGCTGTCCGGAGGATTATGGCCACTCCGCCCCGTGAGCATGTATCACGGCGTGAGAAAGATATTCGAGACATAAGGGATTAGAAGCGGATAATACACGGTGGAATAGGCAAATGTGTACTGAAGAGAAGGCAGAAAGCCGGGTGGATTGAGAAACAGAGAGGTGATAAAATCCGAGCGCTGTTGTTTCCATAACAACCGAAGGTTTCATGAAAAGAGAGAGGTAATGGGATGCGAGGCAAACGTTTGGAGAGCGTTGAGTAAGGACGAGAATGTTGGAATGTGTAGAAAACATGGATTTATTCAGATTTTTGATGCAAAGAAAAAAGTGAAAAAGTTCATAATAACACAAGGAAAGTGATTTGGAAACGGGGAACAGAAAAAATGACGATATGGGAGGGGGGAAGGCCAAAATAAGATAAAGAGGAATTGAAGGCTAGAAAAAAAAGAAACACAAGGTTAACGTGAGCTGACAATAAACATGATGAAGAAAAATGAATGAAAAATGAGGAATTATAAAAAATGCAAAGGAAGACACATGAATTATTGAAACAGAAGCAATGAAATAGTGGTGTTAATTTTGCTGGATATTTCTACTAGTAATACAGGAGACAATGTAATGCTACTTGAAGACAATGAACAAACAGAAACAAGAGGAAATGAAGCAGGAATAAGAGAGCCTATTAATGAAAACAGCACATTGACACTTGGCTTGATCCTAACCACTCAAAAACGTGAATGAACAAAAATATGGGGGGGGGAGGAAACGAGTGCATTCGGTGATTAGGTGTTGTGTTGACGCAAAAACGCAAAAACGGCGATGAGAAGAAGAGTCAAAAGAGAGCACGAATTACTGAAAGAATTGAGATTATATGTGTCAGAAGAGCATGTTTTCGCTAGTCTATGAGCTCTATTTTCATGAGAAAATTGTTAAAGCAAAGCTTCATGAAGAAAACTAGTGTCGCTCACCTTTTAGTAGTAGAATCGACCAGGAAAAACCGATGAAGAGGGCAGAAGAGTGGAGAGAAGAACACGAACTGAAAGAATTTAGATTATATATGTGAAGCAATCATGTTTTCGTTAATCTATGCAATCTATCCTCATGCGACAATTGTTAAAGCAAAGCTACATAAAGAAAACTAGTGCTGCTCACCTATTAGTATTAAAATAAATCAGAAAAAACCAATGCAGAGGACACAATTGACGATCAGTGCGAAATTTGAGTTGTTTGGGAGCACAATGCAAAATCTGAAAAAATAAGATATTATAAAAGACTCAAGAACAGAAACAATTTAAGAGAAACTCACCTTTACTTTTGAGGATCTTCACGCAAACACTTCTTCTTCTTCTTCGGAGGCTGAACTATGACCGAGTTCGTTGCTGGATGAGATGTTGCTCGGAGAGCAGCGTGCGAGTGTCTCTCTTTCGCCCATTCCGAAATACTGTTGTCAATCCTGGATAGTTGAAGTTCTTCTTCCCTGCTCAACGTAACATTTGATGCAATGAAATAAGTGGAAAAGCCAGAGTGAGGACGGTCTAGACTGGCTTGTTTTTTACAAATTTCCAAAATTTCACTGCTTTGCGTTTTGCATTTTGCATCTTTAACTTCAATGAGTCCTTCGTAGATACTCTGGAAGTGACAACGAATGACGTGCTCTCCCCATTTGAATTCATGATTTGGGAGTCCCCGATTATCAGTCTTTGACAAAACAATGCCTATTCCACTGGGCATCATCGAATAGAAATCTTCTACTGCTATGTTCTCAGGGTTGAGACAATGATAGGCAGACACACCCATTGTGGCACGCTGACGGGGAACCACCGAGCTTGCATCTGGTTCTTCGAGTGAGCGGAAAAGGCGATTTCTCATCTTGATATGATAACGTCTCTCCTCTCGGTTCAGCTCCGTCATTGAACCCCAGATCAGCAATGATCCGGTCAATTCGCGAGATTCGTTTTGATGAACCGGACATGAATGCGGGGTCAGCTTTCTGTACAGATCGCGAATCGTGGAGACCTGTTCAGCGATTCTTCGATCGTCTTTTTCAATCGGGCCTTCGTATACAACTTGAAGGCAAGATTTCGTTTCCGGGAAAGGAAAGAACATTCCTTGAGAAAACGGACCCGCGCTTGCAATTTTTCTGATTTTTCGCTGTATATTACGCCGGCGTTCCTCTTCTGGGATGTTTGCGGTGGCTCTGTCCAGGTGGAAGAAAACAGCAAAACGAGGCCGATTCTGTAATACTCTCATTGACTTGGTTTGAAAAGTTTATGTTAACAATAAAAAAATGCGAACCTGTTCCAAAAAAGACGGATTTAGTGTGAAAAGAGTGATTTTGACCTTTTTTTGAAGTCCCTCTATTTTGAAACACTTACCAGCGGATCTTCAGCTTTCTGAGGTGGTTCTCTTTCGCCATGACGCTCTTCCGGATTCTCTACTGCTGCATTTCTCTTGACGACGTTCTTCATGTTTTGCTTCGACACGTTGAGGTCATCAGGTTTCTGAGCGGAAGATCTCGGAGCAGAGTCTGAGTCCGGAGCAACTTCTCTTATTGGCAATCGAACTAGTTGTGGTGCATTTGTCGGTTCTTGGGGGTCTTGTCTATTGGCTCCCAGAATCTGACGTTTTTCGGCACCATATCGGTATTCAGTTACCAAAAGTTTCAGAAAATTTCTGATTGATTGTATTGCCTGTGTCTCCAATTCGCTCGGTGAAGTGGAGTTCCCTGGGAGAGCAAACAGTTCTAAGAATCGGTAATATTGAGTTATTCCCTCCCGAGGCTTTGATACTTCAAACTTTACTAGTAATTCATCGACAATTTTTGCAACCAGAGCATACTGATTGCGTTTTTCGTCATCATCCATTGCGAGTTTGTCCACATAAACAACAGCTACATGTTCCTCTTCGTAATTTTCTATTATGTACTTGTTGTTTCGGTTTTTGAAAATCAATGGGCTCTCGAACGCCGCTCCTATACACTTTGTTCCAGAGCGCATATTTTCAAGTAAGTAATTCTCAGTTGTGAGTGGTTCTCCGCGAAAGCGGCCTTCCAACGTGAAGCCGGTTGCTATGTAGACTGCAATCTTCATTGGAAGAGGACCCAGCGGCCAATGAATTAGTGACGGTTCAGCTCTGCAGATTGAAGACAATCGTTCTTTTTCAGCTTCTGTCATGTCCTTGTGTGCGGCAAGAAAATATGTACCGGTAACATTGTTGGTATAATAAGAGTATTTATAACGGGGTGAACGTCTCAAATTCATGAGTTCCATGTTCTGTTTTTTAGACTTTTCTCCGCTTATTTCAAGGATTCCTCGGTAAACCAGTTTGAAATGGCAGATCCACCGTAGAACTGGATCTTTGTTTTCATCTTTGAAGGTCATTCCTGGTATGAGAAATTGAGATTCACCAGTTAAATAGACCAGATTCTTGATTCCATCATCTAGAAGTCGTATTTGCTCAGAAAAAGGCAATTTCTCATCGTACTCGGCATTGAATTCAAAAACGTAAACGTGGCAACCGCGGGTTTCCAAAACTGGGAACTCTTTGTCTAACGGTAAGGTTGTTGCAATCTTAGACAATTGACGCTGTTGCACCATGCTTATCGGCGAATCAAAGTTTCTTCGAAGTACAAAAACTCCACAGAGTGGACCACTTTGAGCCATGTGCTCAGAACAAGCTGTCAGAATTTGATGATACTGGTCGCCTGATTTTTCTTCATCACTTTCGATCGGGGCCTCGTAGATCGTTTGCACACGGCAACGGATTCTAGGAGCTCTGGGACTCGTGGGAGTTACTTCCAAATCTATCTCCGGAGGTGGAAGTCTCGTGGAATTGGAGACTGCTGGTAGTCCTTTTACTTGTTCCATAACGAGGCTTTTGAGCTCTTGTGGTTCCATTCCAGCGTTTTCTGGAGCGCTGTAGAAGAATACTGCGATTCTACAGTTTTCAGTTTTTGGAATCTGACTTTCGGAATAGATATCCGAGAAACCTCCTACGAATAAATTTCTGAGATCACTATCGATTCGGAGCACCTGGTTTCTCTCCTGTTCGGTCGGTTCAACTCCTGGATTTTTACAGATTGCAAAACATCCCGGTCGGAAGGTATCTCGATTCAAACATGGAAGTCGGAAAAAAACCAGAGCTTTCCGATACATTTGATATCTACAGAGCTGGAAAATTTCATCCCTCTGTAAGTTGGCTCTGAACTTCTCCACTTCAATGTTGCCTTCGTACAGAACTTCAACGTCGAGATCTGGGATGTCCTCCGGATAAAAAGAATCTCCTGCGACGAGTGACTTTGTGCCTCCAGCGAGTTCTGGGAGTAGCATTGTTTGGCTTATAATTTTCTCTCTATGACTTTCATCAGAGAAATTATTGTCAGCGTTGCCATAAAAGTAGAATATTGCAATCCGACATGGCTCTCGATCAAGCTGACGTTGATCCGGAGAGTTTTCTGGCTGGTCTTCTTGCACGACGTCCTCAATCTGCTGATTGAATCGATTAGAGTCGCTCATGGCTCTGAAAGTTGATTGAAACTAGCAAAATTTAATGCAAAATGAAAAATAAAAAGCTTTGACAGAAAGACAAAGCTGTGAAAGCGATCAGCCGCGCATTGAACAGGTAACATATTGACTTCATTTTTTCTTAGATACCGAAAAATCCAAGAACCGAAGTTTTTTTCACTGTGAAAACATTAGTCCCACCTATTTCAAGCTACTGTACAAAAATTGAAACCGGATGTTTTCGACCGCAACCCAGCTAATCAGACCATCAATCTCGACCACCCCCTCATTTTCAACCCTATTTCAATCTATCGTTCAACAGTCAATAAACATTTCATCCCTCTGTGCTCTCTGATTTTGAAACTGTCTACCATCCTTCCTGGTTCCACAATTAGCATATGAATGAGATGAGATTGTTATCACACCCACCCAGTTCAACGTTGGAATCTCTCTGGCAGGTCAGTTCGATTTCATGTCCCGTAACGGACCGGTTATCTACGGCCCAGGGCCACCAGAGCCAGAAAATATGGTTTGGATCATGATGGAGCGGACTAAGAAATCTGGAGAGACAACTGGCGAAAAGTCAAGAAATTCCATGGAGCATGATGTAAGTTCACCCTAATTGCCTATAAAAGTGCTTGAAAGGAAGAAAACAACAACAAAAAACCCTATCCCCATCCATGTCAATCTTCCACGTCATAATTATACGTTGCCCTCTTGAAAAATAGCCGTCTTTCCCCTAGATTTATGTTTTCTTCAAGTCTAAAACACTACACATTCCGCATTTCTCCGAAAAACTTTTTCCCTAGTTTCGCTAGTCCAATTTTCCATTATCGTAGTTCGGCCGCGCTTGTAGAACTAATCGGTTTTTCGCTCGTAAAATGACTCGTGAGAGTTGGAAATTAGGAATTTTATGTTTTACAAGAAAATCTTTCTTTGGATTTGCTCTCTGCACTATCTAAAGTTACACTAAACCGTTTTAGATGCAGTCAAAGTCAATCTCGTCAGCATCACTCAACCACGAGGAAAAGAAGCAAAACTTCCTGTCACACGCCGTGGAATCATGTTTTGAGGTGTGTTTCTCGTGTTTTCTCAAAGTTTTCAAAGCGAAAATGTCATCTTTAGACCCAAAAGCTCAAGCCTTCCAACGATGGCTCCAAGTTCAAACTGCTTTCTTGCTACGACAGCCAGAACAAGACACTGACTGTCTGGAACCATGACAGTGCTTCAACTCCCAAGAAGTTCATCTCTCATCTCACAAAAAGCACTGAAAGAACCACTTCATGTCCCTCTTTCTCTACTCTTCTTTCGGATTCCGCATCGACCTCTCTATGGGGTAATAAGTAACATGGGTTTGGTTGAAATTTGGGAATAAGCTTCAAAATAAATACTTTCTCTTATTTGACGAATCTAAACTGATAGAAAATAATGGAAAAGAGGTCTGAAAAGCTCTTTAAAACTCAGTGTCTAGTCCGTTACGTCAAAGTAGCTGAAAAACAGCAAGATTTCTCTTAGAATCGTTTCAAAAGTGCTGTTTCTGCTTGTAATTTTGAAATAGGCTTCAAAATGAACGCTTTCTGGTTTTGGCTCTTTTGAACTAATGAAAACTTATGAAAAACAAAACGAAAATGCTCTCTGAAGCTGAATTTTTGATTGGAAATGCTAAAAAATTGCAAAACAGTGAGATTTCTTCCCAAGTTGCCTCCAAAAAAGAGTTTTTGCTCCATTTCCCCATGTTTCACTGTTTCCCCCACTAATTCTACCGTATTTCTCTATTTTTCTGTCTGAATTCCCATCGAATTTGCAATTTGGTAATAAACGAAGCGGATTTGATCGTAATATAAAAGTAAACTTCAAAAAAAAATTTCTGGATTTGGGAACTCGAAAACTATAAGCAAGCGATGAAAAAAGGTCAAAATTGCTATCTGAAGCTGTATTTCTAATCGGTAGTGTCAAAAAAGTTTAAAAACAGCGAGATTTCTCTCGAAATTGCCTCAAAATTGCTACTTTTGCTCTATTTTCCCATGTTTTATTGTTTTCCACTATCTCTCCACAAACTTGGCGTTTCAAATTCAGTGATCCGGACGGCCTTGCTAAGTTTGTGTGGCGAAGACCATTAACAAACGGAGAAAGGTGACCCCCATTACACAAATACTTATAAGACTTCGTGAGGAAATAAGACATTCGGACGGGAGTTTTTCGTCCGTCCGGCTAACTTTATTCGTCAATAACTTTTTTGCGTGGGCGTAAAGACTAAATAGGCAAAAACGAACTTGAGGAATTGTATGAGGCGCAATGTTGAACAGTTGAACTTTCGATAAGGTTGTACAGAAAATTTAGAAAAGTTGGAATATTTTGGGAGCGTTGATTTTGTCAAATAGACGGTTTTGAAAGTGTTTGAGACACTTCAGGGTAGAAATGTTGACTAGAATCAAGAGTTTGAATGTTTCCTAATGTGTTTGTCGCCGCACATGAGTGCAGAGTTTTGGCGTTAAAAATGGTGGGTGAGTTCAGTTCGCCGATGTGTCTTTGTTCCACAAAAATTGAACTACAGGTTATCCAAAATTAGTCCATATCTTTAACTTCTTGGTCGATAGATTTTCTAATATTTCTCGCAAACTACTCGATTGACTGGCTATTATGAATCGTTCTCTATCTACACCACCATCGAAAAAATTTACAATGGATGACCAATGTTGACTAATAAACAAAAATTTTTTTCTTACTTGCATCTCAAACTATAGATTTTCTAAAAATTTCCTACCCTACTCCCCAGTTTTTCTTTTCAATCCGCGGAAACTCAATCCGCTCTCTATTCCTCTCATCCTTTGCATATTTTGCACGAAGGTTCGCGCTTCAATGGTATGCAACCAGCAATCAGAACTGCCGCATATTCACACGTTTCTCGGTGCTTTTTCATCGTTTTTGCATAAGTATCAGAAATAAAAACGCACGTTCTCCGGACACCAGAAAAATCAATGCTTTGGTCGGTGGCAGAGGGGTGTTCGTTGTCGAGCAGACGTCTCGTTGACACCAAGTGTTCACTGCTCGTCGGACGGGTTTCTGAAGGAAATTCATGTTGTCTGTTGGTTTTTTGATAAAATACTCACGGATTCTTCAATTCTCCTTGAATGTTTCCCAGATCCAATCGACTCCAACACAAATTCTCGAATGTTTTGAAGTTTTGTGCACAATGACGATGTTTTCGGTTGATTTTTGGCAAAATACGACGATTTTCTGCAAGATAAACATAAAATACATAGAAAAACTAGTTTGCAAAAGTAATTTGAACAGAAAAACAGGTTTGCGCTGCGGGAAACCGGTTTTCGGGTCTGTTAATCAAACAATAAAAAACAGCTGGTCGGTCATCTAGCAATAGAGCGCGTTTGCATTTCCGACGGGAACGTCATTGATTCGAACAGCTGTTCGCTCGGAAGCAAGGAAGTGATGATTTTTAAGAGTTCAACTTCGAAATTGTACTTGATAACTTATTCAATAAGAAGAAAACTTGTGTCGTTATTAGAAAAAAAGTGTTTTGGATGAAAAAAGAGACAAAAAGAGCGAAAAAAGAACGAGAGACCAGAAACCCGTGAGTAAAAGTGAAAAGAGAGCATTCGTTAGGAGAAGGGAATGAGGGGTGGTGAGTTTTACTAGACCGCGTTACCATGGAGATGAAGGAAAGCGTTTCTGATTAACATATGTACTTTTGGTCGAGGCTTTCTGCAGCGAATCTCCAAAATCTCGAGCTGTGGAAAAAGGCTCAGTTGAAGCATTGAGAAACTTAACCATTTTGAGGCAAAAAGCTGAAAAAGTAATCTGAAAGATGTTTTTTTCAAAAATATATGAAGTTCCCATGCTTTATTTCCAATCCCCCGATGATCTAGAGCAGTTCGGTACCAAACGAACTTCAATCGTGTTCCTCCCTAATTCCAAATGACGTGATTTCCTGTCAAACTTTGCATGCCGGATTACCAACCGACATAAGACGCATTTAATGGCCATGATCTGAAGCTACATGCAACATAAGCAACTCCCCATTTCACAATTGTTATGCAACTTTCAACGCCTTACTATGCATCGTTCCTCACTATTCCCTTATTTTCCCTGATAACTGTGCTCTATGCGGCGTTCTACTATATTAGTGTTTACCAGGAGCTTGCAGATCTCTCATTTACTATACGAAAAAGTGTAGCGGAATTTTCGGTAGGAACAACGTTTTTCACAACAAAATTAGCATAAGTAGTGTTATTATAGGTGACAACTAACATCGCTTGGGAGCAGATAATAGAAGCGAAGAACGTTCGGATTAGTACGATTCAAAAACGGAGTGTCTCCAAGAAGTCTGTCTTCATTGACCGGATCATTCGAAACCCCTTATTCCGCTCTTTTCCTGCTTGGTGTCAATGTGAACCAATAGTTCCTCGGTGTCCACCGGGCCCACCAGGACCTCCAGGGTGTCGGGGAGAAATGGGGATGCCTGGTTTACCGGGAAGACGGGGTCTAGACAATTATGAAACCATCCCAATGAAAAAGTGTATCTGGAGAGAAAGATTGGCGTGTATCATGTGTCCAAGAGGTCCACCTGGAAGACGAGGACGAATGGGTCCGGATGGTGAAATGGGAGTGCCTGGTAGACGAGGAACTCCTGGAGTAGTGTTTGGCAGGTTTCATTCAGCCCAAGGACCTCCTGGACAGCCAGGAGAACCTGGAAGGAATGGTGAGTGCTAGTAAATTTCCATCTTGTTTTGTCGGTTTGTCCTTTTTCATCATTGGTCGCTTCCAGGAACACCAGGACTACCCGGGAGAGATGGAGAAGATGGAAGGAATGGGTACAAGATGATACCAGATAGAAGAAGCAAAGGCCCACCAGGACCCATGGGACAACGCGGTACATAAAACCTTTTTGTTCATTCAAAACGCACATGATTACAGGACCCCCAGGAAGACCAGGTTTCCCTGGAGATCATGGCTTGCCAGGTGCAATGGGCCCACCAGGATTCCGAGGAGAGAACGGTAGAAGAGGAGCGAATGGAGAACCGGGAAGGAGTGGAAGAGGAGGAAAACCAGGAGGAGATTCATCGTATTGTCCGTGTCCCGCAAGATCATTTGTTGTGGGGAATTTTAAGCAGAAATCTTAAGAGACTGAATAAAGTTTATGTGATGTTGTTTGACATTGGTTAACACAGAGATCTTTATTGAGATGAGGCAAAACTTTCAACTCCATTAGTTAGTTCACTTCCTCGGATAAAACGACGAATACGGAATGTCATACATCTCTTCAAATCCTCCAGCTCGTCGTTTTGCCTGTCTTGCACTGGCCAGCGCTTGAAACTGAAAAGAAAAGAAAGCTCATAATTACTCTATACGTACAAGTATACATACCAAGTCGACCGGTTTGCGTTCTTTGTACAAGCTGTACACTGGGAAGTGTGCAGAGACAGTGGCGGTGAATACGGTGAGAATGGAGAAGAGGGCCAGTAGAGCGAGGAACTTCATCTTGGAGGGAGGTTGGCTGAAAGAAGAGAATGAGGTTTTTCCCTGTTTTCCGGTGCTTTTATACCCCGAGCTCCTGGCTCCTGAGAAAGATCTTAATTATAAATTCAAAAAAGTCAAAATAAGAAAACAGACGGGATCGAATGATCTTCAGTAGAAGGAGCAATGCAATTGAAATTATTTCTTGAAAATGAAGAATGAGAAGGAAAACAGAACAGAAACAAACTACACGCAAAAAAGGAAAAAAGGAACAAAAAAAAGAAGTTGAGACGAGAAAAACGACAATGATTTATTCATTGTGGTGAAATGACGATGTGAATCACTAGTCAGTTCATCTGGAAGGGGAAGCCACCATGGGTTTCCGATTACCACTTTTGTGGGCGACTGACGTGGGCACCGTGGGAAAGAAGGGAAAAAAGTTACACTAGAAATTCGGTGACAGATCAGATGATCCTGAAGTTGTCCAAAAGAAGGAAAACTTCTTTGGGCCTTTTCCAGAAGGCTCTTTTATAAGTACCCCAAAAATTGAACTCATTAGCAATGGCCATAGGTAATAAATAACCAGGACAAGACAAGACAAAAGCCGAGCTTTTGCTAATTGGGAGAAAATTGTTTTTCAGCTTGTCTAGACTAGAAAACCTGACGCATACTGGATAACTGAACGGGTCGGTGCCGATGACGGACTAATAAAGTTACAGGGTAAGGGCTGGAACACTCATACTAATGAGTTTGGTGGATAGAGTGGATCCAATGACCTAAAATCTGAAAAAACATGGTTCTGGAGATAGAGACTGTCAGCGGATTTGTACATTTGAAACGACCGATATTACTGCGGTCATGGGAAGTGGTACTCGGAGGGTCTCGCCACGAAATCAGTTTTTCGGGGTTTCATGATTCTGGACCCATTTTCTCAAATTTTTCTAATGAAATCAAATAGAACAGAGAATTTTAAACCGTTTGAAAGTCAATTCCACCAGAATCATTCAGTTTTTCATTGTCAAGTATCCAATTTTTGTTTCTCTGCCAAACCGTAAAATTTGAACTGAAAAACTGAATGATTTTTATGAGATTGACTATCTCCTGATTCAAAACTTTCTGCTCTATTCGATTTTATCACAAAACTCCAAAAAAACTTGTTCAACTTCCATGAAACAGCAAAAAGCCAGACCCGCCGACTGCCAACTGTTTGACGTTTGTAGTACAAGTGTTTCCAGTGAAAAAACACTATGAGAACATGTTGTTTATTACAGCGAAAAGCTCCAGCAACCCGTAATTGAATCTCTTGTTTATGTTGACAAACATTTTCTAATTGCTCATTGTACAAGACGTTTTTTATCTCATTTTATTGGACCACATTGTTATTTACAGATTACAAATACACAAAGGACATTCACAAGTGTCAAGTTGATTCGATGCTTTGATTCAAACTTCAAATCTCAAAGCAAGAACGTCCGAAAAACATTCGGTTAAACGCTGACGGTATTCCTTGTGCCGCAAAGTTCTGAATAACTCAAAATTTGTCTTGAACTCAAGTTAAACTGACCTCTGCTGGTGGAATAGTGTAAATGGTTCTGTAATGAACAACAGGAATTTGTTCAGCAACCACTGAAAAAGTCAAAGATCCTTGGCTATTATTGTTATCTTTCCACCTACCCATTCTCTCTGAAAGTCGTCTCAAAGACCTTTCTCTTTTTCTGGTTTCCGGTGCGGGAATGTGTTGTGAGATCCAATTGTTCTCGATTTCTATGGAAATAGGTTCAATTCTAAGAATGGAATTGCCAAAACAAACCTCTTTGTTGTGTCTTGTCCGCTCCAGTCTCCAGCGCAGTTCGTCTGTTCCGACGGGTCGCATTTACCACCTGAAAACATACTTGCTCTTGGAAGAAGCCAACACAACACCAACTTGTTGCGAAATATTCGGCGTCTCCGTGTGACGTTTTTGGCTATTTGCGCGCCCACGGTTGGGAGATTTCAGTTCTGGCAATGGACTTTTTGCGTCATTGGTTTTGACAAGCTGACGAACGGCTAGACAGGAATCTGAGCGAGGGCAATTTTGAAATGGCAAAAAGCCACAAAATCTATGATTTACCTAGCAATTGATAGTTGATAACTGTTCCAAAGAATGAATTCTTGCGTTTGCAAAGCGGGCAGCTCCTGAAATTTTGTTACTATTGAGAAAAACGTCTCTATAACATACACAATGCGAGATTGACACTTTAGGCAAATCGAGTGACCACAGAAACCGATGCAAGGACGATGGGAGTTGTCATCTGAAAACAAGCCAGTGTTTTCTGATAGGTCAGCTCAGAAAAGCTAGAGATTAGTGACAGATTAGTACTAGTTTTGGAGAAATATGGGTGTACTTGCAGGAAGTACGGCTTCAAAACATCCATTCTATCAATGCCATTTAGATTCATAGTGATTTGACCTGTTTTGACCTGTTTTGACCTAGAAACAATGAACAAAACATGAGATCCAAGCGGCTACATTAAATCAATGATAACCTTGTAGATAACAAATTCTTTCACTCACCATAATCCTCCAAACACGTCGGGCATCGTGCGAAATCCATGTTAGATAGCATAACCAAGTGACTGCTTGCTCAGCTGAGCTCAAGCAATAACGACGGAGCCCCTAAAATCACCATTGGCAACACAAGCTAACATTGGGGAGGAGCCCGCCGAAAGGATGTGTACAACACGTCATAGGCACCATTGCGAAACCTTTGAGGAACCCATATGGGTCCCTGATTTCTGCGAATTTACTAGTAGTGTGTTGATGTTTCTTACGGTAGGAAAGGATACATTCAAAGTGCGTGAAAAGTGGTTTAGTGATCGTTCTGGGAGGATTAGGAAATTGCAATTTGGAGTTTACTTCGGGCAACAAATCTGAGCAAGAAACAAACCAGATCTACTTGAAAACAAAGAAAATCAGTACCAGGAGCCCGCACAACAAGGAACTGCTATAGCAGACAGAAAGGGAACACCTTTATGAACAAGCTCACATAGGCTTCCCTTGATCGTTCAACTTCATCTGTCCCTCACTCAAAACAACCGTTTACGTCACAAGGGTTGTTCCGGTTTTTAAAAAAAGAAAGCAGACAATTCTCATCATCATGATTTTTAGAAGAAAACCTTTGATGATCAAAAGGTGCGTATGTTTTGTTCTTTGGTGCTAAGGGAAATCTGACGAGTGATTGTCTGGTGATTATGGCAATCTTTCTCAGTATGCACATTGTCGTTTGGAGGAAGAACTGGGGAATATGAGCCAAGTCCGCTTTGAAACTGCTAATTTGAACACAAAAAAGTAATTGTCAATATCGGATCCATATCTAATCCCAACGCTCTAGGGCAATCGCGCTCGGTTGTACTATATCGAATTTCGATAAATCTATCAAAATCGCCTATAAATAGCCGTCGGACAGGTCCAGATCATCAGTGTTTTGGGTTTTCTGGTGAAAACCGGTTCTTGATTTTCCCGATGTTCTCTTTTTATTTTGAGCTTTTTGGTGCTCTGGATATCGATGTTTAGTGCGTCTATTGGCTATCAAATCAGTCTCAATTGGTGAGTTACTCATTTTTTACCTCAATTTTTTCCTGTTTTCAGAGTCATGGATCGACCAATTAAACCTCCATCTCATTCAATTGATATGAAAACGGATCATGATGCCGAAGAATACGATCCTGTGAGTCCAAAACTTAAAAAAAAAAGTGTGTTTCATCGTTTCATGGTTTCAGAACACTCCAAAAGTCATTGTTCTTGGAAAACTGATGCAGATTGAGTTCGTGCTCACTGCTCTCAATCGGTCCAGAATAGCTGCTTAGCACACGCCATTGGTATTAGAAAAAGAAGAAAGAGAGCATGTTGGAAAGTATGCCGGAGAGATGATCAACTTCTCCATTTTCTCCAACCGCGATCGAAAATGTGATTGAGACCCTTATTTATGCTTTCTTGCTTTACCCTCTCTGTCAATAAAGTTGTTCTTACCAGCTGAAACTGTTAGTTGAAACAATGTCAATTGCTTATATTCCTAGAAAGAGTTGTTTGAGAACTCTTATCTGGGACTCTCGAAATTTCTCTCCCCTTTCTCTCTTGTTCCACACTATAATTGCAGACGGACATGGTCCGCTCCCCTCTCCCCTCCCCCGGTCTGCGCGACCATATATATCCACCTGTCGCCGCCCGCTCCCGCGGGTCCGCGGTGTAGTGGATAACACACTCGTGTGGCATTCAACGTTCCTCCGGATTTACCATCGCACGGCGACGTGCGGTGGCGTTACTGCCTTGGTCTTCCCGGCAACCACGAGCACTGGGTCCCAGTTCTTTTGCTTTTTTGCTTCTGTATTTTTGCAATGGTTTTTTGTTTTGCTGACTGTAAAAGTAAACAGAGGGGTTGTTGGTTCGATTCCATTCGGTGGTAAAACTGTTTTTTTCTTTTTTGCGAGTGTGAGTGCTTGTACAGAAGAAGATTCTCTTCACGTTAGAGTGTTTTTGAAAGTGTTCCGAACTTTCTGAGCATCAGAATGGCTCAAATTAGCAGTGGCAAAACTGCAAAACTAAGAGCAACCACTGAAACAGATGTTTCACTTGTTCCGCTGATTCCTTGCTAGACAATTTTGATCGGAACACCTCTCTCCCTCTCTCAAACAAAGTTTCTTGTTTTATCCCCCGGGAGGTCGCATGTCGCATGCCGCATGTTTCAATGCTCATCCCTCTACTGTTTGCATGCATGTCTTGTTAACACATCCCTCTTCTCCAAACCGTTTGACAAGACAAGCGAATGAGAAGTGAGCAATCATCAGATCCCTTCCTTCCTTTTTTCTATTTCAGTCTTCCTATGAACTTGCGAGAGGCGAGACACTTGGGCATTGACATGCCATTGTTGACTCCGATGTGGGAGGGGTAGAGGCGTTGCAATGCCTTGCGAACAACAAATAATAAGTGAAGTTTGTTAGGATCATCCATACTTACTTTACTTTTAACTTAACCACGCCCCATTTCTAAATATATGTTGAAGAGGTCTTGAAATCCAGTTTTCTCTAGTACTATATAAGCCTGACAAAGTCCGTTGTAACTATCACAGCTGCAATGTGTTCTACATCTGTTCTGCTTCTAGGTAATTCCCTTTGTTTTTTTCTTTCTGTGTATCCTGTTGTTTTCAGTTCTTGTCTCCTCCAATGTAGTGTATTGTCAAAACTCGGCCGGTAACATCTACGGCTATGATACTAGTAACACGGGGAACTCTAACAACGGACTGTTCCTGGTGCAAAACCCCAATTATCAGTTTTTGAACGACCAACTCGCCAACGAATACTCACAGACTTATCTCGAAGAGCTTAGGAACTACGAACAGCAACGTAAGCCATATTTTCATTTCTATTCTTCATTCAAAATGTGGTTTTCAGAAGGAGGATCAAGTTCTGGTGGCATTGTGACGAGTTCTTCTAGTGTACCTGCTAATGGTTACTATACCGGACCAGCTCTCTCGAATCAACAGCAGAATCAGGTCAACTATCAGCAAATCGTTCAGAGGAACCCTGCAACTTACTCCAATACGGGCTCGTCTAGCAGCAACATTTACGGATATGCTTATAGCTCGGGAAGCTCCACATCCGGCTCTAACACCTACAACAACCAGGCTTTGTACTCTGCTCCATCGGGAAATGCTGGAACTGCTCAACCATACGTGTATCCATTTGGACAGTTTGCTCCAGCTGGTTCATCTAGCTCCAATCCTGTGCTCCGTGACCAATCTGTCACCAACACCCAGTATATCTCTTCCTCCACTGCCTCCCCAATCAACCCGAATAGCGCTGGAGTTGGAAACACGTATACCGGTAGAACCTACACACTTTTCGATCAGCCACAAAACGCCCAAACCGGATATGTCAGCGCTTCTGACCTGAAGACCACCAGACTTCGTGACCAGCCACCACCATCCACCCTGAACCTCAGAGGAACTGGCCCACTTCCAGGACCAACTCTTACTAGTCAGAATGCCAATAGTCAGTTGTTCCGGGATGCTGGATCTAATGGGATTTACTATGGAAATGCTAATACCAACTCGAACGCTGGATCTGGAACAGTGAATAACAACGGACAAACAACTTACAGGTTCTCTTCAAGATTTTTTGATGTTGCTGGAAATAACACTGAGATGTACTATCCGTACCGGTGAGTGGCAGCACTCACCGATTTCTAACCTAGACAGAAAGCTTCGAAATCTTATAACATGGTGGTTTTTCAGCACGTCTACCAACTACAATCTGCCACAAGGATCGTCAACCGGAACTGGAGTGCAATTCGATCAGTCCAGCACCCTACAAACCTCAACAATGAGCACGACGGGTAGATAACCTAAAGCCACTATAACTCTTGCCATTCATACCACATACCTCGCCGCCCTCCTCTGCACTTCTAATTTTACTCATATTGTACACATTTCTGTTTGTCTTTCCAAGCGCCACTCCCGAATCGTTGTCCCTCACCATCTGTTTTGTAAATAAACCTTCAACCCCCCC
>LR537615.1:399545-417167 GCA_900883565.2 Caenorhabditis panamensis
GGGGGGGAGGACAGATCATAGTAGCATGGAGGTATAAAAGGTAGGTAGGATAACTGGAAAAGTACATCTAGGAGGTGTTTTGATTATCATAGCTTATATTGTTTGTATTTTTTGTTAGATGAGAAATTTTGTGTAAATCATTATCCAAGTTTCATTTTCTGCATTTGCAGTCTCAAACTCCCAGAAACACAAAATCTGGAGTTTGTGGCCCAATTTTGATAGGTTCCTGACATTTTCTAGAGGTTCGAAGTAGTGAAAAAGATAGATGTAGACTCAGACTATCAATCCTGATAAAAATCTCCCATGTTGTGAAAAAAATTCGAAAAAAAAACTCTCTCACATCAGAACTTTTGAAATTTTTTTTCACAACATGCAAGATTTTCATCAGGATTGATTGTCTGAAGTTAGATCTGTCTTTTTCACTATTTGAAACCTGTGCAAAATGTCAGGAACCTATCACAATCGGTCCCGAAGTTCCAGATATAGGATAGGTGGCAGAATCGCTTGGAAGTTTTTGCTACTTTGAACCCCTTTTTCTTGAAGTTTTAGTTGAAAACTAAATCCTTTGATTTGAATGCCCTATTTCTCTTGATTTGTGAAGGAAAACAGATCAAAAAAGATTCAGAAATCCCCAAAGCTCCAACTTCCAACCTGCTCTCAATCCGCCTGTTGTTTTGCAACATTTCCTCCTCTGTGCAACAGCAGCTCCCAGATCCTGACAACTTTTTGTTGGCCAATTGACCCTCATGATGTGTGTATCAGTGTAAAACGACATCCACAAAGCGCTTATTTATCACCCGGCCACCACCTCCCGGACGGAGAATGGCTTCTTCTGGACTCTGGGCTCAGTTTTCAATTTCAATTAGCTTTTCAATTTCAATTCCAAACAGAAAAAATGGATCCGTGTACATAATTGTACGTCTGCTCGTTCTAGGTGTCCACTTCTCCAATTACATAGTGTACTACTAGGCCGGAAATCCCATTCTCGCGCCTCCGATGGCTCGCCTCCCACCAAACAGCCGACCTCTCGACCTCCAATTATTATTTGCTAAACTGTCATTTTTCTCTCATTCAATGGGTTTGGATTGCTCTGATTGTTTAGATTGTTCGTGAGAACGCTTTTTCGAAGAGAAACTTTGACTTCTTTCTTTCAACTTTTTGTTTTGTTTTCCGTTTCTTCATGCATCTTCCAATCCAAAGCTCTAAAACTCAAAATTTATAGCCTTTTTTCTTGTGTTTTTCTTTTTGTTTTGTGCCGTTTCTCTTTCTCAGCTCGTTGATGAGAGGGCCCTCAAGAACATATGCATTTCATTGTTTGTTTATGCCTGGTTCCCAGGAACCAGGGAGAACTAGGGACCTATTGCGAAATGGTGGTTCAACGCAAAAACGTGTTACAAAATGACGGGAAAAGGGAGGACTTTGAGATTGTTATGACGACCAAAACCACCGCCGCAAGACTCTGCTCTTTTGCAACGTTTTGAGGGGGATTGAGATAGTGCAAATAGGCAACAAAAACAAACACTAAAGATAGGGATAAAAGATTCATGAGATTTTTCTCCCGTTCTCACTTCATTTTTGCGCTTTTGCCTTGAGGTTTTGAAGCTTTTTCTTTCTTCTCTACTCCTTTCCAACTGCGACGGACAGGTTCTATTTGACATTTGGACAAACATTTTAGTGGGTTAAGGTTTACTTAGGTACTTTGATAACTTTTTCTCTTGATAGATCAGAAAGTTATCAACTACAAATGTGGTTGAGGTGATGAGTCAATATAATTGGAGGTCAGCCCCAGTCTACAAACCACGTTCTGAGGTCATATTGTATTTCGTTTTCTCTTCCCAAATAAACAAGCGATATTGAAAACGGAACATTGCGAAATGCTTTTTTGCACTCATTTTCCATTTGCCACAAATTTTTTGTTTCATATCTCCCCTATCACTTCAAATCCATCATTCCGACACATATCGTTGTTCTCAACTAATTCCACTCCCACTTCCCTAATTTTCGCTTCCGTCGTTCTTCATTGTCTTCTTCTCCTTCACTTCCTCTCATTTCCGATCTTTTCATTTTCATCCATCCCCCATCACCCCATCTCATCCCTTTTCTCTCATCAATTGACCTCAAACTCTTTCATTTTTTGTTGTTTCTTGTGTATTTCTTGCCACAACCTCCGTCATACATACATTTCGACAAAATTCAAAGGTCAAACATGAAATGAATGCACTCGCAAGTCAGTTCCGGTCAACTGACAAGTGGTGGAGCATGAAATTCGGGTTTCCGGAGACATTTTGAGCTTGGGATTTGACATTTTTTGACACCTTTTTTGTGTGTTGTATGGTTTTTGCTTTCTTTTTTGTGTCCTTCATTTCTGCTGCCACCGATTCACTGTTTGTCAATGTTCAGACTCTAATTTGAGTGGTTCTGATGCTCTGGAAGTTTGGAACGCTTCGAAAAACACATCACAATGTAGAGAATCTTCTTCTGTACAAGCACTCATTCTCGCAATAGAGAAAAAACTGCTTTGCCACCGAATGGAATCGAACCAACAACCCCATCTATGCACTTTTACAGTCAGCAAAACAAAAAACCACTGCAAAACTACAAAAACAAAAAAGCAAAAGAACTGGGGCCCATTGCTCGTGGTTGACGGGAAGACCAAGGCAGTAACGCCACCGCACGTCGCCGTGCGATGGTAAATCCGGAGGAACGTTGACTGCCACACGAGTGTGTTATCCATTACACCGCGGACCCGCGGGAACGGGCGGCCACAGGCGGATATATATGGTCGCGCAGACCGGGGGAGGGGAGAGGGGAGCGGACCATGTTCATCTGCAATTATAGTGCGGAATGAGAGAAAGAAAGTGGGGATAGAAGAGACGCAGAAACAGTGACTGTTATTCTTTGAAAGTCAACGTTTTTCAGTCATTTTTGTGTTCAAATCAGCAGTTTCAAAGAGGAAATGGCTCATGTACAGTGTGGAGGGAGAGAGACAGAATGGAGATAGAAGAGACACAGAGAAGACGCGGTTTTGCTTTCCAGATTTTCTGATTTCCACTGCATTTTTGAAGCTGACAATCGTACAAATCTCTAGTACAAACCATCACAATCCTTGCCATCAGCCATCCCAATTACAAAAACGTTTGTACAATCTTCAAACAAACAAAATTTGTCACTTTCTTCCCCTCCCATTTGTATTCTCGTATTCTCCGCCTCGTCCCATTCCCCCCAAAAGCTTCCTCTTTGATGATTGATATCCTTTTCTGCTACTCACTATGTAAAACTTCGCTTCTTGACAAAAATCTCCTCGAAATTCGCTGCTTCTTGTATCAATCTTATCCCCGTGCGTTTGCCTCCTAATTAATCGCATCTTCCTTCCAATTTTTTGTCTTTTGTCCTGAATACATTTATCTTGTCTTGGTCTACGTCTTGGGTCTCGGGTCTCGATCCAATTTGCAATTTGCCATTCGAGAAAAAAAAGATCCATGGTTAGAATAAAAGAGACATTTTCTGCCTTCCTTCTAAGCAGAACAGAACACGACGAATTTTATAGCTATAGGGCCGTTCGGTTCGTATCGATAAACCAACCCCTTCCTCTGCCTTTTCTTCCTTTTCTCCTCCACTTTCTCCTCCTCGCATCTTCTCAAATTTCCGTTTTGTTCTGCAGATGATGGATAGCATTGATTACAATACGAAATTAGCAGAACTCGAAGCGCAGCTCACTATTTCACATGACAAAGTAAGTTTATCAGGTTCCAAGTGGTTCAAAAGATCAAAAAATCGAAGTTTTTTAGCTGCTGATGCGAGAGAACGTAATTTCACAGTTGGAAGAGGAGATCAAAGGGAAGGAACGATTGATTTTCGAGCAAAGCCATTTGATCAACATTTTGGAGAATGAATCGGTTTCGCAGACACAATTGCAAGCGATTAGATGTGACAACAACAATAAATATGATACGGTAAATGGGGCTTTTTGTAGTTTTTCCAATGCTGTTTGATTTTTTTCTGCTGATCATCCGAGGGTTTTAGTTTTTGCTGACAGGCTATTCTAACTCCACTTTTGGAGCCAAAAAGTTGGAAAAAAAGACAAAATCTAGTTTTTGAAGACGATTTTGATGGGTTTGTAAGATTTTCCAGAGGTCCCGAATAGTGGGATCTAATTTTGAATTATCAATTTTTATGGAAATCTTGCATGTTGTAGGAAAAAAATTCGAAAAAAAATTTCTCCCAGAATGAAATTTTTTTTCACAGCATGCGAGATTTTTATCAGGATTGATAGTCTGAGATTAGATAAATTATTTCCACTATTTGGAACCTCTGAAAATTGCCGGGAACTCATCAAAATCTGTCTCTAAAATCCATGAGTTTGAGATTTTTTGAGACTTTGATGGTAAAACTAAGGGGACCGATTTTGATTGGTTCCCAACATTTTCTAAAGGTTTCAAATAGTGGAAAAGCTTGATCTAAACACGAACTATCAATCCTGAAGAAAATCTCGTTTGTTTGGAAAAAAAAAATTTATTTTAGGAGAAATTTTTTTTTTCGAAAAATTTTCCACAACTTGCGAGATTTTTATCAGGATTGATAGTTTGCGTTTGAATCTATCATTTTCACTACTCGGGACCTCTGGAAATAGCCGGGAACTCATCAAAACCAGTCCCCAAACTTCAGGTTTTGAGCTTTTCTGCGACTTTCAATCATGAAACAACAGTTTTTCCTCTATTTCCATCTATTTCCAGGACTCCATCAACAGTGAAAGCGAGATAACAGTAATCGAACGTGAAATCGTCGCCTCCAGCAGTTCCACCTCCCCCTGCTCCTCTGAAAAAAGCGGGAGCAGTAATGGCGAACTCCTAACTTCCGTGTCCCTCTTCCGCCATGACGACTGCCATCGTGACATGTTTCGTTCCGACAAATCGCCATGTAAATGTGAACTGAAATTGGAGCAAGCAATGGTGGATCGAGAGAGACTTGAGCTTCAAAATGAGCAGCTATTGAAGCAATGGGAAGAGGCGTTGGAGTATGTGTCAAGTGTAAGTCATTCATCGTGTTTTGTCTGTTGAGCTCCTAAAAAATTGGTGTTTAGGTCCAACGTCAACTGCAAGAAGAATTGAAGAGGAACACGCAGTTGAAAAATGACATGAACCAACGAGCCAAAGACGATGTTCTTGAAATCCCCAGAAACGTGCTTCACCTCATGTCATTTATTGTTCTGGTTTTTGGCTACCTTCTTTATCGCCTTTGAATCCTTAGTTAGAGACTAGTTGTCCCCTAATGCTTTACCTGTACTTTACCTGTACAAAACCCCTTATTACTATGATAACTTTTACGAGTGTTTGCGACTGATGCTAAATGACAAACCGAACCAAAACAATACAGAAATTTGAAACATAAGGAACCAATTCTTTTTGTGTAATCTGGATCCGACATTGACGTTAAAATTTGACATTTTCGCCTCAATAAAAAGTGAATAAAGCTTGGGAAACAAAGAATTTCCGGGAAGACACAAAACATGTGTTAGAGATTTTTCAATCCAACTAGGATTCAAGGGATCTAACAGACTAGGGACTTCCTGATAACCTGCCATTCAATCCAATCCATTGTGTTTTTCACATGCCATCACTCCTTCCTGCTTGTTCGTGTTATGTTGCCACCAGACGTTTGACTATAGGTCAGACGACAAGTGTCAGCGAGAGATGCGTCCTGGTGGAGAGGGAAGCGCAGCATATGTTTTATAACATTGGCGCTTACCTGCGCCCAGGTTTCGCATTCTTCTTCTTCTTTCTTTTCTTCCTGCTCTTCCCGTTTATGCTTCTGTGCCTGAGAGTTGTGTGTGTGTGTGTAGAAAGCGCCCGGGGCTCCTCTGATTACACCTCGACGAGGACGGACGAACCCGGGGAGGAGACAAGAAGGAGGATGGAAAAACCCCCCGATGAATACTTGCTCGGTGTGCTTTTTGAAAAAAATAGCATCAGCACACTTTTGAGATGATGATGAAGACACGACGAAAATAACCTGGGAGTTTGACGTTTTCGCTTTTTCCTTTTGTTTTAAGGTTTTCAGTTTGAGTTCCAAGATTCCCCTTTGTTATGTTTCTATGAAAAATTGGCTCGAGATTTAGTTTTTGCTTTCTCTTTTTGTTGTATGAAACTGTACAGGTTTTTGGGTCTTGCCACGAAATCGGTATTTCTGTGTTTTCTTGGTTTCTGACCGATTTTTTTAAAGCTTTTGTGATAAAAACAGAAAGGGAAGTTGATTTAAAGCCTAGTATTAGTCAATTTGACCAGATTGATTTAGTTTTTCACAGGAACATTTCGAGTTTTCATTGAGAAAATCACAAAAATGGGCGATTTGCACTGGAAATCTCGATAATTTTGGACAAGCAGACTTTTTTAAAGCTCCAAATCCTCTGTTCTATCCGTTTTTATGAACAAATTCAAAAAAAACCTAGCAAAAAACAACAAAAAAACACCGAAAAACCATTCGGTCAATTTTCGGCGTTTGTAGTACACGACATCTTGGGTGTTTTGGCTGTTCTAAAACTGTTTTTTTTCTCGTTTTCTGTACATTGTAACCCCAAAAACGTTCCCACTTTCGCAATACCCAATCCTACCTGATCTACCTATTCCTATTCCTTTCCCCATTTCCCTTCCCAATTTGCCTTTTTGACCTAGGGAACTCAAGACCTGGGACTCATAATCTATTCTGTGTTGTGAAACTGGAGTATGACGAAACTTTTTCAAGACTAAGACCAAGGAGCATATTCTTTCATAAAACTTCTCTACAACCTTCAAAGACCACAAAACCTTGAAAAAAGGGAAAAAAACGATGAAACCGAATGAAACCGAATGAAACTTTCATTTGCTCTATTTGCTTGTTGTTTTTTTACGTTTTTCATTCCTTTTAGTTCTCGTAGTTCTTATGCATATCATTCTGTCAGGCTTAGAATCCCGATTTGGCTTCAAATCTCGAATCCCAAAATACCCCTTTTTCAAGGACCCTATTCCTAGCGCCCTGACGCCATAACAGGTCACAAATCAGTATGGCATGTTGTTCGGGGGGCACAAGGTTGCGTGCCGCATCATCAGTCTGAAGTGCTCTCCAATTTTTTATTCCGCGATTGAGCATCCTGTCCTTGTGGGGAAGGGAGCTGCGCCTGAACGCGATCTTCTTCATCCGGAGTGTCTCGTTGTCGTCTCGGGGTCGCGACGGGTGGCATGACTTCCACTTGCTTCTTTTCTCTGTCAAGTTCCTCACTTTTCACTCGCTTCGTTTACGCAGGGAGCCTTTTATTTTACAGCTTTTGATGTACTTTTTTCGTTTTCAGTCGGGTTGCCCAGTGGCTTTTAGGGCTTTTAGTCAAATTAAAGAAAGCAAAAAAGCAAAGCAATCCCAAAAAACCCTCCCTTCAAAAAGATTGACCAGGGGGCGCAGCCAATCCCAACTATCCCAACGGAAATGAAAAATCTCTCAGGTCCAATCCTCCTAATCTCTTTCCCTGCATCCAATTTATTCGGAAGACATAGACAAAGAGCCTTGAGACGGATAGCATTGTTGAGCCGCTTTTCTTTCTTCCAGTGTACAGTAGGAGTTCATCTGGAACTTGTCTACAAGATCTTTTCTCTTTTTGCTGTGTGCTGTGCTGTCGAACAACATTCCTATCCTATCCGTTTCTCTCTTCTCGGGTTTTGCGAGTTCTGAGTTCTCAAACTTTCCCTTTCCCCTCCTTTTTTCGAAATAAAACATCATGTGCTACCAAGCACCACCCCTCTAAATATCAACTATGCCTCTTTTTCACCCTTTTTGTGCTCTTCAACGCTCGAAACAATGGCTTAATTGACTTTTTCTAGTTTCGCTCACATCTCCCCAACCTCCATGGCTACAATATTCATCGTCTAGGACACCGACTCCATTGCCAACATGCCGTTCGGGTGAGTCTTTTGTGTTTTTACAGTAGTAATAATGGGATTTTTGCTTTTGTTGCTTTTTCAATTGAATTTGTACCTCATTTTTTATTTATATTTCAATTTAGTGTGGTCCGAAACAAATGGGAGAGACGAAAAGTCAGTCCACCCGCTATACCTTTGTTGCGTTTTTCGCTTTTTCACTTCCCTGTCTACTTTTTTGAAGTTTTCAAATTATTTTTTGAACTTTTTCTATAGAAACTGATGAAAACAGATGTAAAAGACCATCCGAGCATCTTATCCTCGCAAATTTTTACTCAAAACATAAAAAAAACGGTATTTTTTAAGCTGCTCCCTTTGACCCCTAAAATGAACTCCTGTCCCATGGGACATTACCCAAATTCTTCTCCTCAAAAAAAAGAAAAAAGATCAACTAGTATCATCCCTAGAAAAAGTTAGAAAAAAGTTCCTAACTCAGCCACCCCGCTCCTCTTTGAAGCATACTCAAAAAGAAAGTGAAAGAAGATGAAATACTCGAACTTTTCTCCCCCCCATTTTCCGCTTCCAAACTCGCAAAAAATATTGGACGCTTCCTTATTCTATTGCCCTCTCGACGAAGGAAAGCGTGGGCCACGGAACAGAACAGAACAAGATGGGATGGACCGGGGAATTTTACTCCAGGGAGGACTGAGTTTTTGCGAATTTCATGTAATCTAAGCATTTGCCTGTTCTGTTCTGTTCAGTTTTCCATTGTTTTCAACTTTCCAAAAAAACCAATGGTTTCTGTTTCCCTTTTTTGTCACCAAACACTGCACCTGACGTCAAAAAGTTTTGGCGTCAGACGAAATGGCCATGCCTTTCTCATCAACACGGATTTTTTGTCCCCCTTCATACTACGTCGTCTTTCTCCGCTCCGCCTTCTCCTTTCTCAATTGTTTACGTGTTCTTCTCTTTCCTCAGCTTTTACGGGACCAACATCGTCACTGCACCGTCGTTAAGTTTGTTACATCCAGGTTCTACTTTCTACTTTTGTCTTTTTTTCTGGCTCACGTGACGGGAAGGGTTCTGGAAGGTTCCAAGTTGTATTTTGTACTGACTCTTCCTCAATAAGTGAGTCCCCAGTCACTAGTCACCAGTCACCATTTGTCACCCAACACACCAAATTCATTCTTCTTTCCTCTTGTCGGTTCTCGGCTCTTAGCCTTCGACTCCACTTCAAAACTCCAAAGTTCAAGTGTCAGTTAAGATAGCTGCATGTTATAAATCAGACCTCCCTCTCTCTTTCTCTTTCGGCTTTTTCTATCTCGGAGTCAATTGAGATTTGAATTGAGTTGCTTGTCTATCAGATCTGATCAAGTCGAAGAAAACAAGGGGGGAAACACATGTTTTTGAGTTTTTGTCTTTGTCTATTGTGATTGAGATGGGTGTAGATCCCGTGTCTAAACTATAAAGACTCCCATTAACTTTTTTGAGTAATTAGGCAGCAAACAGCTGATGTTATTTCGGAAGGCTATGATCTCTGTGTTAGCTAGCATTTCAAATAGTTCAAAAACTCTCTCAACTCCTAAAAATAGTCTGTCCATCATCATAATTCTCGCTGCTGAAAAAAATGGACGTCATCACGGTCCCCAACTCCGGAGCTCCCAGCCACTTCCGGAGGCCAACTGCTCCGCGTGACAAGACATGAACATTCGTTCGTTCTGGAGTGTGTGTTGTGTAATGTAATGCCCCTCGGGCCGACGGCGCCAAACACATGTTTCTGGCAGTGGGAATGTGGCTGTAGATTCTGGATTCTCTCTTTCCATCTTTTTTCCATTACACTCACACTACCACCCTCTTTTTTGACATCATTTTCGATGTTCCACTCACTTCTTCTTCGATCCCGAAATATTTTTCATCATTGACGTCAGTTACTCAACTCTGACCGACGACATTCAACTACGATGCTATTTAGAGCTGTTGAAATATGTTTGCTGAATTAGATTGAAACTGGAACTTGTTTTGACTGCAATTTCAATTTTTCCAAAAAACCAAAAATCTGAAGTTTGGGACCGATTTCGATTGGTTATCGACATTTTCTAATGATTTCGATTAGTGGAAAAGACAGATCTAAACTTTGACTCAAAACTTCAAACTTCAGATTTTGTGTTTTTTGCTCAAAATCTGAAGTTTGGGGACCAATTCTAATCGATTTCCGACATTTTCCAAAAGTTCCAAAAAGTGGATAAGATAGATCTGAACCTTGACTATCAATCATGATGGAAATTTTGCATTTTTTGAAAAAAAAAATTTGAGTCTCAAGAGAGATTTTTTTTCCCAATTTTTTCACAAGATGCGAGATTTTGATCAGGATTGATAGTTTGAGTTCAGATCAATCTTTTTCGCTATTTGAAACCTCTGGTAAAAGTCAGGAACCAATCGAAATCGGGTCCCAAACTTCAGATTCGGCAACTTTTCCGTTCTTGCCCAAGAAGTCTTCCTCCTTCACTAATTCCTGTCTGCCAAAACCTTCACTTATAGATTTTCTACTATTCTCTTAATTTTCCAATCCCATTTGACCTTTTCCACTTCATAAACACCTTGTTCTACCATTATTTGGCCCCTTCTACTTCATCTTTTGTTGTTTTCCTTGAAATCTCTCTTCTAAATCTATCCTTCTAACACAAAGCATGCACTTTCATTCATGATCTCTGAAAAACAATAGAAAGAATCCATTTTTATTTTTTTTCGTCTGTTTTTTAGCTCCTAGAGCTCTCAGAACAGTCTAGTCCATCCTCCACCCCCACTCTAGCTCCGGAAACACGTCGAACTTCCTCTCAAATTTTGAAATTTTGAAAACATCATCCAATTTTAGAGAGTAAGGCTACGAAAGACAGATCGCACCTAATTTTAGCATATCTCACGTAAAAATCGAAATCTCCTTTTCTGCAAGAAACGTGAGCCCCGGTGCGGAACTGGCAATTTTCCTAAAGAATGGCGCCCTTTCAAAACGTCACTTTTGACTTCTAAATCAAATTGTGAAAACTAAACCCTCAAATACACACGAATTCTAAAACTTCTAAACCCAGTGTCAGTGTCAGGAAGATGCATATGTAAATACGGCGCAGTGTTGAACTAATTCAACACTCCTTACTCATTCATCTCATCTTTCAGCTCGTAATTCTACGCCTTTCTTCCTCCCTCACTTGAATTATTTCGGATGTCTGTTTTGTCTTGTCTTGTCTTGACTTAGAAAATGTACTAATGAGATTTGATTTATCGATTCTAAGACCAAAACTCCCCATCAACTTCCCTCGATTCCTTCCTCTTTTCTTCTTTCGTTTTTCTTTCTTCCCTAAGCTTCTCCATCCACCAAATCAGATTAAATGGATCGAATGTTTCTCCATTATACCTACTATTTTCCTGTTTTTTCCCGTCTGATCTAATTGCATTGGGGAGCACCGAATTCAATCTACTGTGTCCTTCGCCCCGTGCAGAGCACAGACTTGGCTCTTGTTTTTTTGTGTCGCCGTTTTTCAGTCTGAAGTCTTTGTTTTCATTTCATTTTTCAGGAAGTTTTCTGTTTTCTGACTGTCAACTGTCAACTGTCCGCCTAAAAAGAGAAATTGAATCTGAATTTGACTGAAACAGCAGCAGCAACCAAAGCCAATCTTAAGATTAGGGTAATCTAACTGTCGGCATCCTTTCTTTCCCATCCCACATTTCCCACTCTATATTCATGAAATGACGCGTCGGGCCTCCGTCTCCCATTTTTTTCCGTCAATCCGTCTTAAATGCACTCCTAATTTTTTCGCTCCTGGCTTCCCCTTCTCAGGGTGCCCGGAATCCTTTCTTCTTTCACCATTCCATTCCTGCCGGAGAGGAGAAAGAAGAAGCATTCGTCCTTTCCTATTCACCCCCCACTCCCCCACCACACATACGTCCTGAAATTATTCCCACCACACATACGTCCTGAAATTCTTTACCCCTCATCATGACGGCAATCTCGTACTCGAAATCAAAGACTAGCATCGACTCCGACAGCAGGTAATGTTACATGGATCGTTGTCTTGTTGTCTTGTGGGTTGGGTCAGCGTGGGAATCTGAAAATGGATATGGCAAGTGGTTCCTGGTTTCTAGTGCCTGATTCCTGATTCTTGGTATACCTTCTTTGTATCTCCCCATTCCAGAAAGTTCCTCTACTTGGGTAATTAGGTAGGTGCACTCTCTGAACTACTTGCTCATTCTCCTTGTTGTAGAATGTTGTCTCTAGTGCCCTCTTTTTGTTGTTTGAATTGCTTGCCAGATCCTGCTAAGTCAGCCTAGGGTACTTTGTTTTGTTTGAATTTTACAACATGTGTTTCAAAAGATCAATTGCCCTAGATTCATCATGATTAGCGAATAGAAACCATATGGGCTAGAGGGAATCGTTCAGAGATGTGTTAGTTGAAAATTGGAAGTTTCTTCAGGTCCTTACACCCAGGACCTGTTATGATCCGTTTTGAAAAACTAGCTGAATCTGCTAAAAACGCCAAAAAAGTGGTAGGTGGTGGGTCTTCGCCACGAAATCGGTTTTTTCGGTGTTTTCCCTGTTTTGGACTGATTTTCTCGTGCTGCTCTGTTAAAAACAAAAGTGGTAGTTGATTTTTGAACTTAGGAAAAGTCAATTTGAGCATATTCATCTTTTTCTCATAAGAAACCGTCCGATCTTGTGATTTTAGTGGTAAACTCACAAAAATGGGTAATTTGCACTGAAAAACTCAAACATTTCAGTCAAGTTGACAGAATCTATTCTTCAAGCTCTTTTTCCTAGTTATTTTTATGAAAATGGTCTGAAAAAAGTAATCCAGAAACAAAGAAACACCGAAAAAACCATTTTGTGGCAAGAGCCCTACGAATCCCCAAACATAGGATCTAAGAACGCTCAAAACCCTCCGAAGATTTCTCACCTCATTTCTCAATACAAATTCCTTCCCCTTCTTCCCCAAATCCCATCAATCAACCAAGCTACCCCACGGCCACCCAATAAGCGACAAACCGCGAACGAGGTGGCTCGAATTTCACACATCCGTTCTGAGACACGCCGGCGACAAGCGACACAACATTTGGTTTGGTTAACATAACAAGTCAAGCGTGACTAACTTTCATTTCCATTTGAGTTCCATCAAAGGTGACGGACAGACAGAGTCCGTCCCTTTCCGTCGTCCCGTTTTGCGTGGGTGCCAGAGAGAAATTTCATTTGAGTTGAGCCACTTCTGGAGGAGAGTAATAGGAGCGATCATTAAACATTTTTTCCTAGCGGATATTCAATGGGAATTCGCAAATTTGCCATATGTGTCCCCAAACATACCAATTTGCAATTCCACCCTCTGAAACCTCATCCTCATCCTCATCTTCTCCATCATCATTTGCCTTTTTTCCGCTGTCTCACTATTCTTCCATGTTCTTCTGCATCTGTCATAGTCACTCTGCGGGCGGTCTTGTTGTTTTGCTTATTCTCCTCATTCTCCTTCTTTTTACAATGAATTTTTCATATTAGTTGGGATAAGGTGAATGCATTCTTTAGTCGATGCTCTTTTTCAATTAACCCAACCATGGTGTACCTGTCGTAAAATGGAATGAAATCCAATCCAATCTGAGCCAAACCAAGCCCAGAAGCTTTAATGAAAAACTGAAAATCCTGTGATCTGTGTGTGTCCAAACACGCCTCCTAGCCTCCTAGTCAAACACAGCTTTCCCCCTTGCCCCTATGTCACACCCCTACAAATATAGGTAATCAGGGAGAGAATGAAGTCAACTTTCTGTTTCTCTAGTACATGCCGAAGCGTTTTATGGTTAGTTTATGTGTAAAGCTCACTTAGTTCCCCCAGCTCACTCCTCTCTGCTATGATTCGAATTTCAAGACGTTACTATTCATTGGAAAAGTATGAAACTTTGAAGCAGTTTTTTTTATTTTTCTTACCAAAACAATACCTTCCTTTTAGTGAATGTCAGTCAATGCCCTGCGTGCCTAAACCTCAACAACGGTCGCCGAATGCTTCCTTCAACCCGTCTCATGCCCAATATGCATGCTGTTTTCAGCAGTTGCATTCTAATGTAAGTCTAGATAGAAGATACTAGGTACCCTAAGGCTAAAGAGAACAGGAAGTGTGTGACACCCTATTAGGAATTCTAGGTGGAGAATAGAGAAAAAAGAAAGCAATAAGAAGAGAAGGGGTACGGCGAACTTTTGTGACAAGTTCTTCTTGAATAATTCCTAATTGCGTGTCCGATTGTTTTCCTTTTCCCCCTTTTTCTCCTTGCTTCTTTCAAGACAACGCATTAGGCGGACATCTTCCTGCTATCCCTCACTTTTCTTCCCTACCCTACCTAACCTAACCTAGCCACTTTCTTCATTCTTGATGGCATCTTCTAGTCGATTTCAGACGGGCGCTATTCTCATAGCCGTGTTCCACATCCTCCTATGCAGTGGAATCTTCACATGGCTTGTGAAATGCATGGGAACGGAAAAGTCAAAGATTGAACTTGCCGCGGAGATCTTTCTCGCCTCGTTATGCCTCATTGCCGCTATTATTCTACTACTCGGACTCAAATTGGAAAGTCGCAAACTTCTCACTGGTTATGTTCTTGCTCAGGTCAGTGAGGGTGGATGGACTCGGATCGAAGTTCAAAATGTTAGAGGGTTGGGATAATGAGGCAAATTACCATGTTATTAGCATAAGAGGGTGTTTCCCGGTTAGAAGGGTCAAGGGGTCAAATGGTCAAGGAGTCAAATTAGAAGAGCAGAAATCTGAAACGAATAAGGCCATCCAATGTTCGTAAGATCACATTGAAAAACCTACTCATATGGCATCATTAATTCATTCAGTTCAGAGTAATCCATCTTTACTCATGTTTACTCTGATCTCTGACACATCGGCAATTCCCAGTTAGTGGATCTTGCTTGAACATGGTTCTGAGGAGATTTGAGGGTTCGGAACTGTCCAAAGCTGTTCAATTAAGAATTTTAGATTGATGAACATCTCAGTTTCAGTTTCGGCTGAAGGGTTTTTCAAAGACCTCTTTTAGACCTTCAAAGTCCCGAGAAAGCCAAAACTCTATACTTTAGGGACCGCTTTTAATGGGTTCCCAACATTTGCCAGAAGTTTCAAATAGTGCAAAAGATAGATCTAAACTCTGACTACCAATTCTGATAAAAATCTCGCATGTTGTGAAAAAAAAAATTATAACAAAAAAAATTATCCTAGAATTGTAAAAAAAAATTTCAAAACAAACGAGATTTTAACCGGAATTGATAGTCTAAGTTTAGATCTATCTTTTCCACTAATCGGAACCTCTGGCAAATGTTGGGAACCATCCAAAATCGATCTCCATCCAAAATCGATCTCCAAACTTCAGATTTTGGGTTGTTTTGAAATTTCGATGGTCTGAAACAGCCCAAAATCTGAAGTTTGGGGACCGATTTTGATGGGTTCCCAACATTTGCCAAAGGTTTCGACTGGTGCAAAAGATAGATCTAAACTCAGAATACCAATTTTGATAAAAATCTGGTATGTTGTGGAAAAAAATTTCGAACAACCTGAAAATTTTTTTCTCAAAAGAACGAGATTTCCATCAGGATTGATTGTCCAAGTTCAAATCTATCTTTTCCACTATCTGAAACCTCTGGCAAATGTAGGATACCAATCAAAATCGGTTCCCAATCTTCAGATTTTGGGCTATTTTGGAGTTTTGATGGTCTGAAAATGGTCTCGGGAAAGCCCGTCAAAAATGAAACTGGGATATTGATCAACACAAATTTTATGTTGAACAGCATTAGAAAAAATGAAAAGTAATAGGGAACACAGACACTTTCTTTGTGAAATCAGTGTTTGCACCAAATTACACAATACAGTTTTTCTGAAAAAAAAATGTGAAAAAATCGAAAGATCCACATTCAATTCTGTGAAGATCCCATCAAAAACCAGCTAAAAACACCAAATTCCCTGAACATCATACATAATGCACACAAAAATTATGAGACCAGAAGCCTTGATGAGATTTCTGAAATTTCATGACCTAACCAGCAAAGAAACATTTCAGAATCCAAAACAGACCCGAAAAAGCGCATTTTTTATTTCAGACCCTTCTTGTTGGCCTTCTCTTCATTCTGTTCCTCGCCCTGATCATGGGCATCAAACCCGGTATCCTCGATGACCCAGATCAAAATGGATATAACTCACTAGGTATGTTCCTGTTTCCTGTTCTCCCATTTAGAAGCACACACCTCTTTTTCAGAAGAAGAACTGCTCATTGTGCTGGAAATCTTCATCTCACTCGCCGTCGTCATCATCGAAGTCTGGTTCCTAACCATCGTCCTCAAATCCTACTCCTTCTTCACCGACAAGTACAACTATACAGGAGGCAACCGAGAAGATAACGTCTGATCCCTATCCCCATTTTCTTCTCTGGATTCTTTTTCGCTAGTGTGATATTTCCCTTTTTTATGTACATGTACATCCAGTTCTCTTCCCCTTCCTTTTTTCTTCTCATTTTCATGTATCCCCAAAAATTTTCCCTTGACTACAATTATTTTATTTTTGAACGTTCTTATATATAAATTGAGAGGAAAAGAGAAGGAACGAACAAAAAAAGAGAAAGAGAGAACAGTTATTTCATGGGAAAAGCAAGGAGCTTGATTATCGGCAGATAGAGATGGTAGAAATAACTGAAATTTTAGGGAAAATAAGGAAAATAGAAGGATGACAACCTTTTTGGGGTGTAAGGTGTGAGACAGGGCTAACTACAAATTGGACTTGGCGGACCAAGACAAAGGATATTAAAGACAGGAGAAAAGACATGAAAACTTACAGGTTAAAATACAGAATACAATGAAACAGAGAGAAAACAGAGAAAGGAATGAAAATGGGTTCAGGTGAGAAGGTTCAAGGATAAGAGAGCGACAGCAGGAGAGCGGACGATCAATTCGGTGCTAAAGTCAAGCTCAGGAACAGAACAGTTTCAAGAGACGATTAGTTGGATGGAACTGGTGGGAGATGTGGCTGGGTGACAGACATGCGACGCGGACGGTCGGCCTCTTCCATGGAGCTGGAGAGAGTTCTTTGACGCTCCATTCCGGGGATAGCGACTCCCGAGAGAACTCCGCATCCCTTGCAGAGCAGGATGAGGGAGCGGGCGAGCTTGTCTGGCTGAAAATGGGGAGTTTTTAGAGCGAGATTGAAGGTTTTTTCATGTTTTGTTGAACCCTGGTTTACTTCGTTGTCTCAGGGTTGCATTCTATACCTCAGTATAGATTTTCTAATGTTTCCCTTTACCGGGACGCTAGAATATTGGCTATTAGCAGTGCTACCGGCTATTGAAGACCTAGACGGCTTGGAAAAACATTGGAACGCGAAGTTTGGGAACACTTCATTTTGGACCCCGACGTTTTGAACCTATCAAAAGTGTAGACCAATTGCGTTTCAAAACTGAACCTTTTTAAACAATTCTGTTTTTTGAGTGTCCTTTCCCTAAGCCCTAGAAGACAACATTTTCAAATTCCGAAACGTCACGTTCTGAAACGTCGGGGTCTTGACCAACCTTTCTCATAGATTTTCTAACATTTCAGGCTATCGGGTCATGTTTATTGGAATTGCTGACTATCTACAGTTTCTTTCATTCAATGTTCAATAACCTCTCATGTCCTTTCTTATCAAACCACTATCTACTATTCCAAAAACTATAGATTTTCTAACCGCACTCTTTT
>LR537615.1:417206-473169 GCA_900883565.2 Caenorhabditis panamensis
CCGCCCTCTTTTGACCCCCCCCCCCCTCTTCTGAATAACAGTGATTCAGCTATCTTTGAATAACAGTGATTCAGCTATATATCTATCTGTTAGTAGTCACCATTTATGATCCTTGTTATTCTGTTCTACCCAGATACCCTTCTGGATTGCACCAAATAACAATAATTGCATCCGTTCTCTGATCACCTCATAAAACCACATAGAAAACCGAAAACACTCGTGGTTTTGACGAGGTCTGTGTTGAGGATCATATGTTCCCGACCCTATTACCCCAAGGTTTAACGATAAAACGAGCACTTACAGCCTCTTGCATGACGTCGGCAACGTTGTCGACAACGAGAAGTGTGGTCTTCTTTTTGTTCATGCTCTTGTGAGTGGTGTAAACGGTATGAAGATGGGAGGCCTTGCTTCCAGTGACCAACAGAGCATCAACGGTCTCCAGCTTGGTTCCGATGGTAGAGGAGAGGTCGGTTCTCTTGGTGAAAGCCACCAGGTACTTGGAGAGGTTCTTGGCGTTGAGAGTTCCCTTGAGTTCCTCGAGGTACTCTTGACGGGATTTGGATTCCTAAAAGAAAACGATAAAGCTTTTCGGATCTAGTGAATGAAATGAAGTTTCACTTGCACTCCTATGGGTGTAAGAAAAAAGGAAGAGAGGATTTTGCTGTTGGTGTTGGTGTTAATTCAAAAAACTACAGTACAACAAGTGAGTCTTTCGGGGTGACAACATCTAAATCAAAGTCATTCAACAAAAGTGATCAGTTACTAGTTACAGGTTCAGGTTAGACTTACATCACCCTGAAATGTTAGTTAGTGAATACTTTTTTCAAAGTTAGAGCCCCAACAACTTACCCCTCCGAACTTGTGAGCGAGCAGGTAGTCCCAAGCTCCATCGGACATGATGGAGTTCTCCAGACGCATGTTCATCACCTGAAAACACCTCGTTTAGCTTAGTTCCGGCTCAAAATTTGGTCAATATCACGTATTCTCCAGCCGTTTTCATCTTGACGTAATCAAATTTTCACCCGCTCTTTGTCGGAATATGCTCTCACACTCCCTCATGCCAGCCAAAGGACCCCTTTCTGCTCATTGCTCGTCAAAATGACGTCGCAGCACAAAACTCGATACTGAGCCTAGCTTGCGACGCCGGAAGCCAGATCAATTATCATTTTGTTACACATGATTCGGCGTATTCAATGACAAATTGATCCGCCTACAAAGCATGCATACCTTCTCCTTGCAGTACTCGATGATTCCCGCAGTGGTGGATGTGCAGTGCACCAGGATGATTCCCATGATTCTGTTGGGGTGTCCCATTGCAAAACGGCAGATGATGTTGGCTCCAACACCCTCTCCAAAAGCGATTGCGGACTTGACCTCAAACTTGTCAAGAACGGCGCTCAGATCGTCTCCAATTCCGTCCAGAGTTGGGAACTCGCCGGGAAAGTCTGCAGAGTTGTCCTCTTGCCCTGGGACGCAAACGTGGAGGAAGATGGCCTTCTCCTTGACAGCCGACATGCTCGGATGGTTCACAAAGCGGACGAAACTCTTATCTGGAAACGATTGGGTCTGATGATTTGCATTTAGATTGCTTTCATAAGAGGTGTAAAGTAAACATGTTTTGGTTCCTAGATCCATCCCAGACACTCACGATTAGTTCCGATATCATGAACAGTAAGAATGATGGTCTTGCCACCACGCTCCTCCATGTTTCCTTGAACATAAACATGCAAAACGCCCGAGTTTGGCGCTTGCACCACAACCATTTGAAGGTTATCTTCCGACATTTCTGAAACGTGAAAAAGTCTTTTTTAAAAAGATGAAAGTTGAGTTGAACTGAGTGAACTAACGGACACAAAAAAGGGGGAGAAAAGAAAAGAGAAGAAAAGAGAGGAGAAATCGAATTTCATACAAAGAAAGCGGAAAACAAGGAGACAAAGTGGGTGGCCGCTTTGGGAGTCTCTGATGGTCACGTGTGTGAGTAGAGGCAGCGGGGCTTTTGCTTTTACCCAACTCACCCCAACCAAACTACCAAACAACTCTCTTTCTGTGTACCAGAAGATTTTGGGCACGAGGGGAAAAGTAGAAGGAAAAGCAGACGGGTTATAAGTCCAAAAGCTAAGTGATGTTCCCTTATCTAACTCCTTCCGTGCCCTGCTAGTGCAAACAAACATGTTTAATTTGGCTGTTGGCACGTTTCCCAGAGAAACACGAGTTAGTGGTAAACATTTGCTTTCTTTTGGGGAGTAAAGGAAGACGAAAAACGAAAACGAAACGAGCCAGCCACATGACAATAAGAACGCGCGTTGAAACGACAGAGTTACCAAGCCGAGCCCCCGACCAAGTCACCAAAAAACAGACAGACTGCCAGCTTCTCGTTGATGCCCTTGTGTTTTTCACAGACACCGCACCTGCACCCACCCATTTCACTTTCTAGACAACTGAAAAGAAGGAAGAAAAGAAAAAGGTATTTTGTGTCGTCATGACAGCTATTATGACTCTCTTTGGACCAACATACATGCTATGCACAAAATGTCACGTTCTTGGACAATAGGAGAAAAGAGCAGAAAAGAAGAGAGGGAATAGGACTAATACTAACCACATTTCTTTTAATGGACGACGGCCGAGCAGAACAGAGAAATTTGAGAATTGGAGTTGGTTGATCAAAACAAAAACACGCTTGGAATGCTGGCTCGGCTTGAATTCTATCTTTATTTTTATTCCCTCTCCCAACCGAAATGATCTCCTCTTCTTTCCGGTGTCGCTAACATAACCTGACACACGAGGTTCGGCCTAAAAGCATGTTCAGCTTCTATAAATATTCAAATGGCCAATGCCAAATAGCCGAATAGCAAAACCCATGAAAAACAACTCGTTTAGTCACGAGGGAATCAAGTATTGGAATTGGGAATGAGTGGAAAAGAGAGCCTGGTCAGAAAACAGAAGTCACACCGGGAAAACGAAGAGGATTATGTGTACTCGAAGGCAGAAATAATGTGAGAGTGTTGGCACCACTAACGACGAGGATTAGGACTCTTGGAAGAAGACAAAGAGCCAAAGCGCCAAAGAGCCCAAGCTCCCCAAGCCAAGAGAACAAAAAACAAAAAGTGGACCGAATAATCGTTCGGTTTGCCTGGCATTGGAAGACAGAAGAAGACGGAGGAAAAGATGGGCGAGAGGAATGAAGGGGCCGCCCGGGCAGCCGGCAACATTGAAGGCGAAGTGGTCGGTGGCCGGCACTGGCCACGGCAGGCAGCAGCCTCTATCCAATATTTCGAAACACTAGCTGGCCAGACACGCATACCCGATGCTCAACCCTCCAGCTGCTTTAGTGCTCTCTCTCTTCTCTTTCTGTCAGAGAAGCCTGGATCTTTCTGGGCTGCTGTCTGAGGCCAATCAATGCACGCACAATGTGACGAGCATGTGTCTCTTTTTGGGATGCGAGATGGGGTGCGGGAGGACGGACGTGCACTGTGTGTTGTTTGAGGGAAGATGGGAGATGGAAGAGCAAAACAACAAAGTTGGAGGGTGGATTGAGAGTGAATGAGAGGTCAGCAACAGAGACGGAAGATTGGGGAAACATAGAATAAGTGAAAAAGTTTTTTTCTGAAAAAAAGATCTGAATTTGAAAGCTAGAAACACAATTGTACTCACTACAAACGCAAAAAAACAGTCAGTGGGTCTTGCCACGAAATGAGTTTCTGGCGTTTTCCTGATTCTGAGCTGGTTTTCTCACGTTTTGTTAATAAATTTGAATAGAGCACAAAAATTGGAACCAATGATAATCAATTTGACCGGAACTACTCAGTTTTTGGTTGCAAATAATCTGTTTGTGTAATTTTCACTGCAAAAAGCAAAAACACAACATCTAAAAATTCAAGCTGAAAAACTGAACAATTTGAATGAAACTGACTTTCAATTAGTTTCAAATTTTCTGTTCTATTCAATATCATCAAAAAAGGTTGAAGAAATCGGACCAAACCCTAGAAAACAGCAGAAAAACTCAGTTTGTGGTGAGACCCGTCGACTACCAATTTTTTGAACTTGTAGAAACATCTAGAAACATGCACGGAAACACAGAAACGGTCTGAAAAAACACAGAAAAAATTGCCTGAGGAAAGACAGAAATAGTCACAAGAATCAGAGAAAAGTGTCAAGAAAAGTATAGCACCAAGGCTATTCTAGATGGAAAATATCTATGTTTTGTTTTGTCTACGTCCTTCATCTTTTCTTATCTTATCTTCTCGCTGAACAGAAGCTAAATCGGAAGATTCAAAGTTCGCATTTCTCATGTTTTGCTTAAAAGCCACATATTTGAACATCAGCTTTCACTACTCTGATTGCTCAGTTGTGACCGGGAAAACATAGAACTGTTGATAGAGTTTGTACTGTTGTTGGGTGACATTTGAGGGAGGAGAAAGAAATATAAAAGAAAAGAGGGCTAGGTGTGTGTGACCGGAAGGATTTTCAATTATGGACACTTTTCCGGATTCTGTGTCATGAGTTGGTGGGTGTGGAGCTGTCACAAGACCATCCAGACACGGCGTACGTGTGAAGTGTGTCCCTGAACTTTCCTACCAGGAATGCACGATTTCTCAGAAACCCCTCCCCTTCCCCAAAAAGCAGCCAAATAACAGTACAAGCTCAGAAATTGGAGCACAAATGACGCAAATTCTCATTTTTACGTCATTCCTTGTTTTGCATCATTCTGGTCTAGAGTTGGTAGTAGAAAGAAGACAGAAAAAGAAGTCGGGAATTGGGGAATTGGGGAAAAGTGCGGAGTTATTGAAATTCGGACGGAATTTGAAATTTGTGTGTGAAAAAGGAGGAAGGAAGAAGAAGCCTTACGGGAGAATAAGAATAGAGAGAAAATTTGAAGGGCTTCTACTTTTTTCCTCACTTTTTCTTCATTTTATTCATCCTTGTCCCGTTTTCTCCTTTCTAGGAGGGAAAGGAATGGGAAAGAAAACGGAAAAATGGAAAAAAGAGAGGGAATTGAGACAAACAAGAAGGGCAGTATGGCGGAGCCATGAGCTGAACTGAATAAACAAGAATACACAATTTCTTTTCTTTTTCACTTATTAGATGAGTTGGATCAAAGGATAAAAAAAAGACCAAGAATCAAGAGCTTAGGGTACAGAGGAGAGGAATGATATCATTTTGATGTGTCTGTTTGAAAAAAATAGAAAAATCATTTTGTGTTCTTGCAACTCGAGACGTCAGTGTACTGTTGGTCTATCTCTTTTGTTTTTCTTTCGGGTAAGTGACGTTTTCTCAGATATCAGGAAAACATACAACATGTAATTGAACATCTCATGTTACTGTTACGAGGGTCAACATTTTCAAGATCCTGTTTTTCAAAGGTTTTGATGAGAAAGGGAACAAAGAAAAAGACAACAAAAACGGCAAAGTGTAGGGTGAAAATCTCGGAGTTGAAGCAATGAAACGGAGAAGCAAAACTCACAACCTAATCATTCGAAAGATATTGAGAGAAATCTAGTGAAGGACTTGTGGAATCCCGGAAAAAAACAGCGACTGAAGTTTTTTGGCAGTATAAATGACACATTGTTCTACGCAGAATTCAAGATCCTTCTCAAATATGATCTCTATTCTTGAAATTAACAATTTGGAATACCTTTTTGTCTTTTTGTGACTTATATTTGGATCGCGAAGAAAACATGAAAGAGCAAAGAATCTCAAAAAAGTTAGAGAGAAATCAGGACGAACTGTCAATTTCAAGGCTGGCACAATGAAGAAATCACTCTCCGCTTTTTATTTTTCCCCTTCCTCTATGGCTTCTTCACTTTCTTCTTGTGATTTCCACCCGCTTGCTTCTACATAAAACCAGCCAAAGTCAACCAAGTGCAAGTTACTCCACTGACCCTTCGACCCCTTACTGTCCGCACAGTGCAAGTGCGCTCCAATGACATTTTGAATATTCGCGTCACTTTAATTTTTCATTGATTGTTTTTCATCAATTTGACTGTTACTCCACTGACCCTTCGACCCCTTACTGTCCGCACAGTGCAAGTGCGCTCCAATGACATTTTGAATATTCGCGTCACTTTAATTTTTCATTGATTGTTTTTCATCAATTTGACTGGTTACTGACATCGTTCATCGCATTTTTGTGTTTCCTCCGTCATTCTCTGTGAGTTTTCAAAAAACATTCAAAAAAATGTGAAAAAATTTGAAACTAAATTTCAGAGAACATGGAGAAGATCAACAAATCCGCAGAGGAACTTCTGTCGGACACGGAGACTTGGAACTTCATTCAAAATTGTCCTCCAACTCTCCAAAGAACGTTCGCCAAAAACTTCAGCGCCCGGACTTCGTAAGTTTTCGAGCTATTTTTTGAGTTGCCTACAGTGTCTAATTATTCTGTTATTTCAGAGTCATTGCGCACCTTACGTTCCCGAATCTCCGCCTAGTCATCGAAGAGGTTCAGAAAAAAACAGTGGTTGCCTGCTGGATCAACACTTTGAAAAATGTGTTGGAAGTTAATGAAGTGAATTTGAATCTCGATCCGATTGAACCATTCTCGAGGGCTTCCCTTCTCTATTCGGTCAAAGGATTCCCAGAAACCGACCAGAACAATGCGAACAAACGAAGTATCCGATTTGGGTGAGTCGAATTTGAACTGAAATACAGAGATTCACGGCAAGACACGTTTTCAGCCCGTATCTCAAAGAAACGGATCTGGTGTTCGGTTCCTCCGCACAGCAGGCCATCATCACATATGCCAACTGCATGTTGACCATATGGCCTGCTATGCGTGTGCAGCTATCAGTCCGCAACAGCATCCCGCAAGACTACCTTCTTTCCCGAGCTGTTCGGTATTGCTCTACTCTTTTGATTGACAGCAAGAACGTGTTTGTAAACATGCAGTCCGTTCTGAACTACTCGAAAAACCTGAAAAACTTGGCAGTCAGGGCGAAATTGCCGGCTGATTTCAAACTGGCTCCAGTGAGTTGTCCTGTCCTATGATTCCCTACCTATAAGTTTTCTTTCCAGCTGTTGAAAATGGAGATCATATTCCTTGACCCTGCCCGGTCTTTGATTGGTTCAGACCTGATCTGGAACTTGTCTTCGAAGTTAGCTGTCTTTCCATCGACTCAGCTCAAGAACAACGACATCAATCATTTCATCCAAGTCTGGCAAAGAAAGGAACTTCCCTTCGAATACATTCAAATTGAAATTACTCCTTTGATCATGAAACTTGTTCTAAAAGGAACAGTGTTCCTCAGAACGCTGAAAAGCGAAGCGAATGACAGAAATGAGGACGACTCTTCTGTCGGTGATGTCGCTGATTATAACTTTTATCTGTGAGTGATTAGAAATGTTTCTATCAACCTCAGTTTTTGAAATTTCAGCAGACCAATTGCTTTCCAAAAAAGAAACCTTCCGCAGCTTGTTCTCTGGGTTTGCAGTGAGCAGGGCATCAAGACGCTAAAAATTCACGCCGTCCCAAAAGTCAACCTATTCAACAAAGTTTTGAAGTTTCTGGAGAAGAAAAAAGAGCTGGAAGCAATGTTTGAGAAAGTGGACGCGGAGTTGGAAATGGTCCGTGCTGATATAGAAGAGTTGGAAACCGACGAGCGTTTCAAGACGGCCGTTGAGCAATTGAAAAAGAAGAGAGAAGAACTTCGTAGCAAGAAGCGAACAACCAACGACAAGATGGAGCAGTGTCGCAAGAACCTGACCGATAGGAAGGTGAAACAGCTGGACGACGGATCTTACGTTATTCTCCGTTGAATTCTTGTTAGTTTTTTCTGTTGCAATCTGTGTGTGTGTGTGTTCGGTTTGTTTGTTTGTTTTCTTTCTCTGATTATTGTGAATCTCATTAATTTTCAACCCGCTGCCCTTCATTGTAACCTCAAAACAACTGCATTTCTCCGCAGACATCCGTTTTACATCTGAATCCTTCTAAACAACAATTCCATATCTTTCAATTCGTTGCAAGATGTTTCGTGTTACCGAAGCATCTCTCGTTTTCTGTGTTCTCCCCTTTATATTTTGTATCCATCAGAACTCATTGCTCGCTCTGTAGACCTTTGCAACCTCAATTGTTACCCTTTATTCACCCCATCCTTGGTATCTTTTCCTTTTCAAAACTTCTCCCCCTCCCCCTCACAATTGGCATGTTTTCCCGGATCTCCATACCTGAGCCCTTCTTTTAAGAACAACCAGTCCGAATCTTAACTTCCATGTTTTGTTATTGTTTTTTCTTTTCAAAACCAGAACTGGTCATAATGTTGTCCCATCATTTTTAACCTCTAACTTTTTTCATTCATTTATCCCTGTTTTTTCTACTTTATTTACATAGCAATTTCCTTTTTTTGTCACTAACTTATTTTGAAATGAATTTTGATCTTCAAAACCATTGAAAGACTCAGAAAAAAAAAGTTATCGGACAACTTAGATCAAAAGAAAGACAACCATGTAATTTCCGGATGACATTCTGGATCTTCACGGTATCTTCAAAACCTATCCGATGCAATCCGTCTCATGCACCTGTCCCGAGTACACCTGTTCAGTTGGTGCGCGGCATGGAACCAATGGGAAAGGAAGTAATTTTCGGATAATCTTCTCCTTGTCGGTATCTTCGACACTCATCTGACGCAGTCCGTTTCATGCACACCTGCGCTGTTAGGATGTGCTGTAGGAGCGATTGGAAAGGTCTATGCAAATGTGCTTCATGGAGAAACATAATTGGAGGTAGTCATTAGCATTGTCTCTTCATTGATGTTATTTACCTTTGCTCTGTGTTCAATATTTTCTGCGTTTTGCTATTATCCTCACTGTTTTAGTCTATCACTTGTATTTCAGAATCACCTTAAAGAAAATCATGGAAGCCAATCAGCAGTGCGCATCGAAATTTTCGTCCAAAACTGGAATGTGGTATCTGCTGAGTGTTGCTCCGTTGCTTGTTCAACAAGAAGTGCTCAAGCACTTCAGTACTCAAGAACTGTCAGTTATATAAATCATCTCTACTGAATCCAAAATCCTATCATTTCAGGTTCATCGTCCACTACACAACCCCTGGTCTTCGCAAAGCAATCCTCGCCCTATCACGAGCGCACAAAATAAGCAACCGATTTCATGTCGTTGTTAAGGACAACATTCTCACAGTCTATGAGATTCTGAAAGAAAACCAGCATGATCGAGTTGGAAACGCGCTATTCTCTATGAAGGCTTTCACGGATGAGGAGGGAGACCACTACAGCAAAGAAACTATCAGTTTTGGGTGAGTAGAGACAGGAAAAAAACTCCCATGAAAAAGATGAATCTTTTGCAGACCTCGTGTTAATGGAATCGACTTCGTTTCCAGTTTAACCGCAATGCAAGCGGTAGTGAACATCCTGAACAGGATCTGGGTCATTTGGCCCTCATCCCGTCTCGTACTCGACGTCGAAACGAACATTCCGCATGAGCTGCTTTATTGCTCAGCATTCCGTCAGATCCAGTCGTTGTCTATTTTTAGCGAAAGTTTATTTGAAGACATGAAAAACATTTCACTGTGCGCAAAGAAGTTGAAGATCCTCAATATGCAAGCAAAACTGCCAAACGATTTCAATCTAAGCACGGTTTGTTGACTTCTGTTAATTTTTTGTAATGAGTGTTCTTCAGGTGTACCAAATTGAAGATTTGCATTTCAAGACTGCAGAATGGTTAAAAGTCAGTCATCTTCTCTTGAACATTCCTGCTAAAAAAGCCTATTTTGGGCAAACAAATCTTGATAACCATGACGGCAACACTATTATTCGGAGCTATCAGCAAAAACTTGTATCATTTAAGGACATTTTTATCACACTAAAAACTGAAGCAGATATCTGGACTCTACTGGAGGATACTGTTTTTCTGAGAGTGAAGAATCTTGGTGACGAACAAGATAAAGAAATTGGAGAGTATAAAAACGGCAATGGGAAAGAAGGAAAGAAAGAGAAAGAGGAAGAAGAAGAAGAAGAAAGTGACGATGATGATTCTGATTATGCTCTCCAAGATGACCGTTATTGTTATTACCTGTAAGTAACATCGAACAAGATTATTCAGCAGAACACCCAAATATTGCAGTTTGACGAAGGAATGCGAAAATGGGGAGCGGAGACTGTTACGTGTCAACATGTTGAATGGCATTGGAGCCGATGGAGAAATTGAGAGAAGTCGCGTTACAGCTTTCATGTTGGAAACGTTTCCCACGAGCGCCTTTCCAAGAACGTGTGAAATTCTGTTAATCCTGAACGAAAAACAGAGTATTGAGGAGGAAGTGCAGAGACTACAAGCTGATATCCGAATGGCAACTGTGGATTTGGAAGCGTATGGAGGGACAGAGAGTCAATGCGAAGAAGCAGAGAAGCTTAGAAAGCTTTTGGGGAAATACGAAACCAAAAAGATGAAAATGGTGGAGGAGTTGGGGGAAATCGAGAAAGAATTGTCTGCTCCAGATGTGAAGTTCAAATTTGAAGTCTATGAACTTTTCCGTTGAACTAAACTAAACTTAACTCGATTCTCCTGTATCTAATTTTGGAACTCTTGCTATGTTCTTCACACATCTTCTCAACTTCTGTAAACGCCCGAGGTTTCTTTATCTGTTTTGTACATCTGTTATATACCCAATTATTTTTTCACAATAAATCCTACCCTTCATTCCCATTCTTGTAACCTTTGAGCTTCAAAGAACTCAAAAACACTGCTTCATTGGACAATTTGAGTTGAAAAAAAGACAATTACAACATTTCTGAATAACATCTCAAATCCTTCTGACACCTTCAACACCCATCTGTTGCAGCCCGTCTCATGCACACCTGTGCTGTTGCGATGTGATGTAGAAGCGATTGGAAGGGTTCATGCAAATGTGCTCCACAGAGAAATATAATTGGAGGTAGTCATTAGCTACGTTTCTTCGTCGACGTCTTCCCTTCCGTTCTGCGCACAGATTTGAACTGGTCTGGTCATCATCACGTTTCTTTATCGACTTTTTTTTTTTTGGAAACTGACATTATCTTGTATCTAACTGCTTCTTCCAAGCATTCATTTTCCAGAATCGACCGAAAACTACCAATGGAAATCAATCAACACTCCATTCCGGAAATTTTAGCTGATACGGAGAAATGGGAGCTGATAATCAGAGCTCCATACCCCGTTCAATTGAATATAGTTAGATTTCTGAATGTTCGACAACTGTTAGTTCTTTCGTTTACTCCAACTGTATTCAACAATCTATTATTACAGATTCATCGCTCATTATTCATTTCCTGAACTCCGTCTGGCCATCCAAAATCCATCGCAACCGTACCAAAGGATCACCCTTATGTGCAATGTCGATGTTCATGAAAACAGTCTCGACGTCTCTGAAGTTGTGAAAATAGACGAGAGTACAGTAATTTTGAAAACGCTATTTTCAATTAGAGCGATCATGGATTTGTCGTTGCAAAAAGCCAACAAGGAAATGTTTATTTTTGGGTAAGTAGCACTACAAAAAAGTTTCCCTGAAGTCCATTGAAAGGCCAATTGATTCCTTGCAGGCCAATTGATTCGGGAACCGACATTGTATTCTGTAAAGACGCGAAACAAGGAGTTGCAAACATCCTCAACACGATGTGGACCATTTGGCCCTCCGCATGTCTCGAGCTCATAGTCAGGGAAAAGGTTCCGAGAGAGTATCTACATTGCTCTGTCTTTCGAGAAACTTCATCGTTGCTCGTATCAAGCTATTGTTTGTTTGAAGATATGGAACTCATATGTCTTTACGCGAAGAAGATAAATTATCTCCATATCAATGCAAGACTGCCCAACTTTGATCCAAAAACAGTCAGTTATCATTTGTTAAGTTTTTGATATGAGTGCTTTTCAGGTTCTGAACATTGATGATGTGATATTTGAAAATGCATATTGGCTAAAAGTCAGTCATCTCATCTGCCATATCCCTGCCAAAAAAGCTCATTTCGCAGCGACTAATCTTGATAGTAGGGACTGCAACACAATAATTTGTTCCTATCAGCAAAAGACTCTATCCTTTATTCAAATCACAATCAAACTTAACTCTGTAGTTGATATCCAGACTGTTCTGGAGAATACCGTTTACTTGAGAGTGAATCACAGTGAAGGACAGGATGAAGAAGTCGAAGTGGACAGAAAAGCCGAAGATGGTGACGAGTTTGTCAAAGAGGATTACTATTGTTGTTATTACATGTTAGTTCATCCAGAAATGACTAGTAAGACAAATTTTGAAAAATTCCAGTTTGACGAGGCGTTGTGAAGAAGAAGAATGGAAACTGTTACGTGTCACCATCATGAATTGCAATGTTGAAGAAGTAGAAGGAGATGGTGTCGATCGAATGCTCAAGTTGGAAGTTGTCCCTACGAGCTCCTTTCCAAGAACGTTTGAAATTCTGAATTGTTTGAACGAAAAGAAAAAAACGGAGGCGGAGATTCGGAGACTGACAGCTGATATCGAGCTGGCAACTGTGGATTTGGAATCGTATGGAGGGACAGATAGTAAATGCGAAGAAGCAAAAAAGCTCAAGAAGCTATTGGCAGAGCACAACAATGAGAAGAGGAAGATGATGGAAAAATTGGAGGAAATTGAGAAAGATCTGTCTGCAGCAAATGTAGAATGTGAAGACAACGTCTACCAACTTTTCCGATCACGATAAACGATCCTTGCAGAACTATTATTGTGATAAAACCGCGTGAAAAACTCCTTCCGACAGTAGCGATGTTCCCTCTCTCTCTCTGTTTTTTCAAAACGCTACTCCATTCCTCATTTTTTGACCCTTGTTTCATCCCCTATTTCCTTCCGAACAGTCAACCCAAGTCTGTATCGTTTTCTTTCTGTAATTTTCAACTTGTTCGGTTGTGATATTTTTAATGGCACTATACAGTTGACACATTTCTTCCCGATTTCTTGTGTACAATAAATTCTAACCTTTATTCCTATTCTTCTGTAACCTTCTTTAAAAAACTTGGAAAAAGGAGTTATTCGAAAAATGCCGGATAACACTTTGAATCCATCTAATCCCTTCAACACCCATCTGACGGAGTCCGTCTCATGCACACCTGTGCTGTTGTGGTGTGCTGTGGAAACGGTGGGAATTCTGTATCTTAACGGTATCTTCAAACCCTATCTGATGCAGTCCGCCTCATGCACACCTGTCCCGAGTACACCTATTCTGTTTGGGTGTGGTGTGGAAGGAATGGGAAAGGATGTGATTTCCGGACAACCTTTTGGATTGTGTCGGTGTCTTCAACACCCTTCTGTCGCAGCCCGTCTCATGCACACCTGTGCTGTTTTGGTGTGCTGTAGAAGCGATTGGAAGGGTCCATGCAAATGTGCTCCACAGACAAATATAATTGGAGGTAGTCATCGACCACGTCTCTTCGACGTCTTCCCTCCCGTTCTGCGCACAACATTGAACTGGCCTGGTCATCTTCTACGTTTCTTCATCGACATTTTTTTGGGAAACTGACATTTCCTTGTATCTAATTGCTCCTTCCAAGCATTTATTATTCAGAATCGACCAAAAAATGGAAGCCATTCACCACTCCGTTCCGGAAATTTCAGCTGATACGGAGATATGGAAGCAGATAATTGGAGCTCCATACCCCATTAAATTGAATATTGTTCGATTTCTCAACGTTCGACAACTGTTAGTTGTTTCGTTTACTTCAACTGTATCTAGAAATCTATTATTTTAGGTTCATCGCCCATCATTTTTGCTCTAGTCTCCGCCCAGCCATTGAAAATCCATCGCAACTGTATAAAAAGATGAACCTACTGTGCGAAGTCGATGTTAAAAAGAACAGTCTCATCGTTCATGAGATTCTGAAAATTGGCGAGCCCGATGAAACTACCAAAGAGCTATATACAATGAGAGTATTTCCGGAGATGCAACAAAACAACAAGAGAATGCTCAGATTTGGGTAAGTAGCATTAGCAAGAGGAATATTTTACCCTGAAGTCCATGATAAAATATTTTGCAGGTCAAACGTTTCGGGAACCGACTTCGTGTTTTGTAAAGACGCGAAACAAGGAGTTATCAACATCCTTAACAGGATGTGGACCATTTGGCCCTCATCTCGTCTCCAACTAGTAGTCAGGGGAAAGGTTCCAAAAGAGTATCTCCAGTGCTCCGCCTTCAGAGAGACGTCATCGTTGAATATTACAAGCAAACATTTGTTCGAAGACATGGAACTTATTTGTCTTTACGCAAGGAAGATAAAGTACCTCGAAATCAATGCAACACTGCCGGACAACTTCAATCCTCGAACAGTCAGTTATCTTTCGTTTAGTTTTTGCTATGAGTGCTTTTCAGGTTCTGAACATTGAAGATGTGTTGTTCAGGTTGAATGCACATTGGTTAAAAGTCAGCCATCTCATCTTGCATATCCCTGCCAAAAAAGCTTATTTCGCAGAGACTAATCTTGATAGTAGGGACTGCAACACAATAATTCGTTACTATCAGCAGAAAACTCTATCGTTTATTGAAATCAGAATCATGCTTAATTCTGAAGTTGATATTGGGACTGTTCTGGAGGATACCGTTTTCTTGAGAGTGAATCACAGTGGAGAACAGGATGAAGAAATCGAAGTGGACAAAAAAGACGGCGGAAAAGAGGAAGATGACGATGATGGTGACGAATCTGAAGAAGAGGATTGCTATGTTTGTTATTACATGTAAGTTCAGCCAGATAGGACTACTGAGAAAAATTATCAAAAATTTCAGTTTGACGAGAAGTTGCGAAAAAGAAAAATGGAAACTGTTACGTGCCACTATCCTGGATCACAGACTCGAAGAAGAAGAAGATGATGGTATCGATAAAATGCTCCACTTGGAAGTTGTCTCTACGAGCTTCTTTCCAAGAACGTTTGAAGTTCTCATTTGTTTAAACGAAAAGAAAGAAACAGAGGCGGAAATTCAAAGACTAACAGTGGAGATCGATTTGGCAACAGTGGATTTGGAAGCGTATGGAGGGACAGAGAGTCAATGCAAAGAAGCAAAAGAGTTCAAGCAGCTACTGGCAGAGCACAACAAAGAGAAAAGGAAGTTGATGGAAAAGTTGGAGACGATTGAGAAAGACCTGTCTGCACCAGATATGGAATTTGGAAACGACGTTTACCGCCTTTCCCGACCACGATAAACGATCCTTACAGAACTATTATTGTCATGAAGTAAACCTCCTTCCACGTTCCCGACCGTATTGTATTCCCTCTCTCGTTTTTTTTCTGTATTTTTCAACTTGTTCGGTTGTGATATTTTTCATGGTACTATACAGTTGACAAGTTTTTTCCCGAGTTCTTGTGCACAATAAATCCTAATCTTCATTCCCATTCTTCTGTTACCTTCTTCAAAAAACTCGGAAAAAAATGAGTCATTCGAAAATGTCGACCAAAAGGAATACAGTGATGTAAATGCCGGACAACATTTTGAATCCTTCCAACCCCTTCGACACCCATCTGACGGAGTCCGTCTCATGCACACCTGTGCTGTTGTGATGTGCTGTGGAAACGATGGGGATTCTGAATCTCACCGCTATCTTCAAAACCTATCTGATGCGGTCCGTCTTATGCACACCTGTACCGAGTAGACCTGTCCTGTTTGGGTGTGCTGTGGAAGCGAAGGGAAAGGGTTTCCGGAAAACCTTTCGGATCTTGTCGGTGTCTTCAACACCCTTCTGTCGCAGCCCGTCTCATGCACACCTGTGTTGTTGTGATGTGCTGTAGGAGCGATTGGAAGGGTCCATGCAAATGTGCTCCACGGACAAATATAATTGGAGGTAGTTATTAACAACGTATCTTCATCGATGCAGTCCCTTCGCTCTGCGCACACATTTGAACTGGTCTGGTCATCTTCTACGTTTCTTTATCGACGTTTTTTCGTTATCGACAATTTTTTGAAACTGACCTTACCTTGTATCCAACTGCTTTTTCCAGGCAATTATTTTCCAGAATCCACCGAAAACTACCAATGGAAACCAATCAACACTCCATTCCGGAAATTCTAGCTGATACGAAGAAATGGGAGCTGATAATCAGAGCTCCATACCCCGTTCAATTGAATATGGTTCGATTTCTAAATGTTCGACAACTGTTAGTTCTTTCGTTCACTTCAACTATATTCAACAATCTATTATTACAGGTTCATCGCTCATTATTCATTTCCTGAACTCCGTCTGGCCATCCAAAATCCATCGCAACCGTATAAAAAAATCAACCTTACGTGCAATGTTGATGTTCATGAGAGGAGTGTCATCGTCTATGAAATTTCGAACAAAGACAAGAGCGATGAACATTCGAAGGAGGTATTCTCAATGGAGACCAATCAGATGGAACAGGACAACAAGGATACGCTCGTATTCGGGTAAGTAGGCCTAGAAAGAAGAATATTTTCCCTGAATTCCATTGTGACATATTTTGCAGACATATTGATTCGGGAACAGACATCGTGTATTGTCAAGAAGAGACGCAAGGAATTGTAAACATCCTTAGCAGAATCCGTGCCATTTGGCCCACATGTGATCTCGAACTCGTAGTCCAGGGAAAGGTTCCGAAAGAGTATCTTCTTTCTTCTGCTCTCCAGGAAACGTTATCATTGACCATCAAAAGCGACCGTTTGTTCGAAGATATAGACGCTATTTGTCTTCATGCAAAGAAAGTGAAGCGTCTCATTCTTGAAGCATCACTGCACGACAACTTCAATCTTCAAAAAGTAAGTTGTATTTTGTTAAATTTTTCCTATGAATGCTTTTCAGGTTTTGAAAATTGAAGATGTTCATTTTTGTGATGCAAAGTGGCTAACAGTCAGCCATCTCACTTCGAATCTTGAATTGAAAAAAGCCACTTTCGCAGAAACTGAGCTCAAAAGTAAACACCTGAACACAATCCTCCAACAAAAGAATATGTGCTTCGCCGACATCACCATCACACTCAAGTATAAAGTTGAAATCGAGAAAATTCTGAAGGATATCGTTTACTTGAGTGTGAATCACACTTTTGAACAAGATGCAGAAATTCAAGAAGATGAAAAAGCCGATGAGCTAGAAAAAAAATACTATCTTTCTCATTACATGTAAGTTTTTTTTCAAATAGAACTACTAAGCGAAATCATCGGAATCCCAGGTTGACGAGACAATGCGACAAAGAAGAATGGAACCTGTTACGTGTCTTCTTCATGGATCTCGTCGCAAGCAATGGAAAGATAAAAGGTAAAACTCTCGTTCTGCAAGCGGTCCCTACGAGCTCCTTTCCAAGAACGTTCGAAGTTCTCAACTGTTTGAATGAAAAGAAAACAACAAAAGCGGAAATTCAAAGACTAACAGATGAAATCGAGCTGGCAACTGTAGATTTGGAAGCGTATGGAGGTACAGAAAGTCAATGCGAAGAAGCAGAAAAGCTCAAGAAGCTATTGGCAGAGCACAACAATGAGAAGAAGAAGATGATGGAAAAGTTGGAGGCAGTTGAGAAAGACTTGTCTGCACCAGATATCGCTTGTCAAGACGGCTTCTATGACCTTCACCGACCATGATAACTTCTTCTGTTTTGACACTCATCCCACATTGTTTTCCAAACAGTCAACCCAAGTCTGCATCGCTTTTTTTCTGTAATTTTCAACTTGTTCGGTTGTAATTTCCTTCATGGCACTATACAGTTTACTCGTTTTCTCCTAATTTCTTTTCCACAATAAATCCAACGCTTCATTTCCATTCTTCTGTGACCTTTGAGCTTCAAAGAACTCAGAAACAAAGCTGCATTAGAAAATTTGAGTTAAAAGAAAGGCAATTATAACATTTCCAAAAATCATCGCAGATCCTCCCAAAACCTTTGCCATCCATATGACAGAGTCCGTCTCAAGAACAGCTGTGCTGTTGTAGTGTGCTGTTGACGCGATGAGAAAGAGTGAATGCAAGCGCGCTCCACGGATAAACATGATTTTGAACTGGTCATCTTTTACGTTTCTTTATCGACATTTTCCTTTCGCTTTTTTGCACATTTTTTGCTGCGTTTTCCCTCATAACTTTTGGAAACTGACATTTCCTTGTAGCTAACTAATGCTTTGAATCATTTATTTTCCAGAATCAACTTAAAACCACTAATGAACGCCGATCAACGCCCCATACCGGCTGATACGGAAATATGGAAGCGAATTAGTGGGGCTCCTTTCCCCGTCCAATTGGAAATGGTCAAATCCTTCAACGTTCGACAGTTGTTAGTTAATTCGTTCACTTTAACTGTATCCAGAAATCTATTATTTCAGGTGCATCGGCCATTTTTCCTGCCCCGGTCTCCGCAAAGCCATCCTTCATCCATCACAACCGCAGAAAACGACCAAAATACTCTGCAATGTCCAAGTTCATGAGAAAAGTCTAGCCGTTTATGAGGTTGTGACAGAAGAGAAACCCGATGACAGTTTGAAAAAGTTGTTTTCGGTACAAGTCTTCGCAGATGATACTCAACAACAGAACAATACTCTGAGATTCGGGTGAGTAGTGATAGAAACAGAAACACGTTCATAAAGAGAACTAATCTTTTGCAGATCTCTGGTTGATGGAGTCGATTTTGTCTTCAGCAGAACTGCGGAAGAAGGAGTTCTGAACTTCCTGAACTGGATCTCGGTGATGTGGCCTGCGGTCCATCTCCGGGTCCAGATAGCCAGAAAGATTCCAGAATACCTCTTTTGTTCTGCGATTCGTCATTGTACGTGCTTGACGATTGAAAGCAAACAGACATTTGAAGATATGAAAAGACTTATTAAGTTTGCCAGAGAACTGAAAAGTCTTTATATCTATGCACGCTTGCCAGTGCATTTAGCTCCGGACTTGGTAGGTTGCCAGGCTCTAAACTTTCCACCACGTATTTTTCAGGTGTTGAAAATTGAAAATGTGTATTTTGCTGATGCACAGTGGTTGGAAGTCAACAACCTCCTTTTTGATTTCGAAGCAAAGAGAGCATTCTTTGGAAAAACCCTGTTCTCTGGTAGACAAGTCTATGCGATGATTCGGAGCTATCAGGAGCATCCAAAAATTTTCGACAGAATTACTATTCAAATGGATACTGAGCATTATATGGCAGAGAATATTTTGAAAGGAATAACTCACCTGAGAGTGGAAAGCCGGTACGCTGAGGAGAATGACAGAAACATCGAAGAGCAGATAAAAGAAAATGAAGAAGATGAAGAAGATGAGGAAGATGAAGAAGATGAGGAAGATGCAGAAGATGAAGAATATCTAGAAGATGAAGAATATGAAGAGGATGAAGAAGATGATGATGAAAGAGGCAATGGAGATGCAGACTATTCGTACTATGTGTAAGTTATTGCTGAATCATTTGTAAATTTGAATCAGCACAATTTCCAGCCTGCCGAAGAAATGTGAAGCTATGGATCAGACTTTATTGCGAGTCTCCTTCAAAGCAAGACCACGTCTTGATAAAGAAAACAGAATTATACACGCAATGTATAATTCTCGTTTAACCTTCGATTTTGTGGTTGTCGAATCGTTCCCAGCAACCTCATTTCCAGCAATTTCCGAGGCTCTTGGTTTTTTGGAAAACAAGAAACAAATGATGGCAAGACTCGAAGAGCTAGAAACTGATTCAAAGTTTGCTCGTTTCGACCTTGAAGCTCTTGGACAGGACAAGAGCCGTAGCATGAAACGAGACAATTTGGAGAACCTTTTGCAAGAGCATAAAGTTGAAAAGAAGAAAATCACAGAAAAGTTGGAAACAATTCAGGAAGAGCTGTCGAAGCGAAATGTGACACAGAAATGGGGCATCAATATTTTTCATAAGTAAAAACATTCAGTTCATTCACTCCCTCCCTCTTTTTTGTATTCTGCAGAACTCTTTTCTTCGTCCGTAGATATCTGCTTTACATCTGACGTGTTTGATCCCCTTCCCTTCACAACTTTCTCCATTAGATACACTTTTTTCACTCGTTTTGCACGATAGTTCAATTCCTCATTATCCACAAAATCTTCCGATATTGCTGCTAGTTTTCTTGAATAGCAGAAGTTTTAGTGGCCATAAGAGATCTAATTCTTTTTCCGTGACCGTATGAATATTCCCTTTCTCTGTTTTTGGAACGATTGACATTCTTCCTCCACCGCTCACCGACTTTTGTGAAATACCACTCCTTTTCTTCTTTCTTCTTTCTTTGACTCTTTTCCATCCTCTAATGTCTTCCGAAAAGTCAACTCAGGTCTTGATCACTTTTTTTCTGTTATTCTCCAATGCTGGTTTTTGTGCAATTCCGTCACCGTTCCTCTCGGAAAACTAGTGATCGTTCTCCTAATTCCGACAATTCAGTTTTCATTTTCTCACTGTAAGTTCCCAAAACTGATATGTCTGATTTACAGCTCTCTGTGTTATCTTCTTCCCTCCAAGGTTTTTTCATCCCACTAAAGACATTTTTTTCCCGTTTTTTTTGACAACAAGCCAAATTCTTCATTTCCATTCTTCTGTAACTTTTGAATTATTTTCATCCATATCTACCGAACATTTTATTTTGTGATTGTCTTATTTGAAGTATTCACGACACTTTATTGTTTCATTGTATTTTTGCTATGTTTTGAAAAGGAAACAAGCCAGTCAGAACGTTTTTTCATCAATAAAACTGTGAATTTCAAAAAAATCTTCATTCGATTTTGCTAACTCTGAAACAAAGTTACACAAAAAATCATTTTAAAAAATCCAGATAATTGGGACAATGCACGTTCAGAAGAGCTCTAAACTACAGTTTAAGTCAGGAGTAATTTGAGGACGGCTCCATTTTCAGGAGGTGGCCAGAAATAGGGGAAAAAAAGAAAAAAAAGAAAAAATTCAAACATACTAGAATGGTGTTACGATTGTATGATGAATAGAGCACTTTGTGGCCTTGTGAAAAGAGGTGGTTTTAGAAATTTTGGTTTGGCTCAACAAAAATTTGGTTGTTTTCTGTTTTATTGGGGCTAATAACATGGAGAGAAGGGAAAAATTGGAAACTTTTTTTGGATTTTGAATTTTGTACTTTTTTTGGGATTTTTTACAAATGTATACAAAAGGGTTTAGACATGTTTTAGAGGTCCAAAAAGGAAATATGATAGAAAAAGGTAAGAAGGTGGTTGAATGGGTATGATGTGGCTGTATGGAGGGGTCTAGAAGGGGTACTGGCCTGCCTATCAGGTTGCAACTACGCTCTAATCGGAATCTGATTTGAATTTGTATGAAAAAATGAAATTTTATGTTTTTAGGGGTTTTGATTGGAAATTTTTGAAAATTTTTTTGTAAAATTTCCCTTCGATAGAGTGAAGTTTGAAACCTGATGTGTACAGAACCATAGGTTGGCATTCGGCTGGGGGGCAACAAATTCTTTAATCCGAAATGCATCTTTTTTTTTTCAATATTATGGGGGGTATTACTTAAATTCAATACTTTTGAGAAAGGAATCAATCCCATTGGATTGTATTCTTTTTGGCCGCTCTGGCAGCAGCGAGTTGGTTTCGCTCTTCTTGGCGTTTTTCGGTGGAGACTGATGCTTTCTTTCCAAGTGCGTTTTCCACCATCCGACGGGCAACAGTAGCAGTGGTTTGTTGCTTCTTTCTGAAATTTTAAGGATTAGAACTGTTTTTTTTTCATGTTTCAGGGTGATAGGACTTACTTTGGAATGCTCAACGTCGTTGAATTGCTCTTTGCAAAGTCCTGCACACTCTTTGGAGAATCCGCAAGACTCCTGAATCTCAGCCAATCATGCTTCGCGAGTGTCAGACAGTTTTTGGCTCTAGCGACATTGTCAAAGACGCCAAAAACAATTTTCCGCTCTTGCCAGGACACCTTGCAGTCTCCGTAGCCAATGGTTTCCATTGCCTTGATCACATCACTCTCCATTTTGTAATCAGGGACTCCATAGATTTCCAGCACGTGCTGAAGGAAGTTGACATCCCAATCGGACGTTTTGGGAGTTGGAGTTGGGAAAGAAGGCTTTGGCAGTGCCTTCTCCTTCCTTTTCTCCTCCTTTTTTGCGTCCTTGAGCAGATTCTCCATTCTATCTGTCAGATCGTCATCGTCAGCAGTCTCCCAGTCATCCAACACGTTCATCTTGATGGGCTCGTCTGATTTGGCCTTCTCTTTGCTAGCTTGATCGTGGCAGAACAGGTTCCGCGCCACGGGCTTTTTCGGCGCGTTGAGAACTGCCGCGCGGTCGATGATCTCTTTTTTGCTAGTGAAAAGATTGGAGATGACGTCGATCGCAAGCTTTTGGCTCTCGCACTCGAGTTCTTGATCGGAGAGACGGGGAGCTTTCACTGGGGCAGATGGAGCAGTGACTGGGAGTTTCTTGGTGGAGGTCAATCGCTCTGGGATGTTGACTGGAGCAGCGACGGGAGCGGTGGTGATTTGAGGTGGTGGAAGTGGCTTGAAGGTGTCGAGAAGAAGTGGGAAGAGATCTGGCTCAGATTGCTGATTCGGCTCTGAAATAGTATTTTTTGATGAGGAGATCACTCATTTTACTAACCGTATCTTGGATTCAAGCCAGTCAACCCAGTCAACGGGTAGAATCCCTCCGACGACACAGAATTGTAGTCGATGAAGTTTTCCTGGTATGGATGATTCTCCAAGAACTGTTGAGACAATGGGTGCTGCGGGAATGCAGGATACCCAGAGTGTCCGATTAACTGTTGCGAAGGATGACTAACAACCTCGCTTAGCTTCTTTTGTAGCAAAGCGTCAGAGTTTGGGGTTAGCACTGAAAAATGAACTGTTACTATGAGGATCGGAGATGGAGACGCTTACGAGGAGTGAAACCAGCTGGAATTGGAGCAGCGGTTTGTAGGTAGAGTGGTGCTGTTTTTGTCACGTCAGGTATAGGAACCACCGAGTCGCACTTTGGTTGATGAGCAGCCGCCGTGAGCTTCTGAGCGTATGCTGGACGGGATGCCGGAGACGGTGCTTTCGTACTCCGATGCGAGTACGTCGTCGTCGGCTGAAAAATTGAAGGGTTAGAGAGGAATCGGAGCAAGAAATAGCAAGGAATCGATCAATTCTTGCCTTGCTCAGCACTATTGTGAGCAGAAAACGGGAGAAAGACAAGACAAATGGCTAAAAAACACTGCCATTGTACGGCGCTTTGTGTTGACTGTTCTGTTCCCGGAGAGTATCAGTTACAGTGTCGACACTGTCGCTATCTATTTTTCAATCATTGGTCATGAAATGTGGCATCCATGTCATATAATTTCCCTTTCAAATTAGTTGGGTAAAAAAAAAAGAGAAAGAGATGTTTTTTGTGTTCTCTCCGCTCGCCCCCTCAGAAGTGTCACCTGGCGGGAGCAGAGCACTGCTAGAAAGTTCGGGGGAGAAAAAAACCTCGGAAGAGAAGCCTGACACACATATAAACTCTCGCCCAACCAGCCAACCAACACAAACACACACGCACACCGCTCGCCTCGGTTTGATTGAATGCAAAAATCAATGCGAGTTATTGCCAACAGTGTGGGCGAGATGGGAGAGTGTGGAGGACCCCCGCAGAGGTCATTCAGTGCCGTCCGCATTTCTTCGCACGCCCAAGTCTATTGTCTCTCTCTCTTCAACCCACCCTTGAATCTTCGTCGTCGTTGTACTCGGTGTCGTCGGTGGTTCCAGTGTGCAGGAAGATGTCGATGTCGTCCTGGACTTGATACGTCGGCGGAGCCTTTGACTTGTTGATCATTTCCACCTGGAGAATGAGTAAATGTGATGAAGTTTGGTCTGGATATTTTTCAGCTGGCTCTTTTCCTCCCCTTCGCCTCTTTTTGGTCGGGCAGTCACGTTCCAAGACGGAAAAAGAGAGGAAGCGAGTGAGCGGAGAAAAAGCTTGCTATTTTTGTTGTTTGTATCTATCACTCGGTGTCTAGGCACGCCCGGGTTGTTTACAGGGGAGGCCCCCTCTGCGCCAAAGACAGTGGTGGTACAAGGAGAATAACTAAACTGCAAGCGAGGAAGCGAAAAAAACGCTTTTGCCCCCTCTCCCCCCTGCTCCGCGGCATCTCCTCGTGCGTTTCCTTTCCCGAATGATGACAACAACACAATATTAGTTGGGAGAGGCGGCGGGCTTGGGTAAACAAGATTCTTGGCCTGATGCCAAGTGTAAGCAACAACGCGCACACGTCATCGACTCACCTCCCAGTCTTCCGCATCTGCAGTGTTGGTTGAAGCCGTCGGAGCGAACGAGTTGATGGAGAACGTCGGCGACATTGTTTCATATCTCTCGGGCTCTCCATACGACTCCTCGTCGTCTCCATCGAGATCGAGATTGTGATTGATTTGCTCTTCAGGAGCAAGTGCAGAAGTACCAGCTAAGAAGTTTTGGTCGTATACTGACGATTCATAGCTTGACGTAGATGGATAGCACACTTCAGAAGTTAGAAAGTCTGTCTGCGAATAAGTCTGCGACGATGGTTGCAGGAGCGAGTTGCTGTACCCTGTTGGTTGATTGGGAAGCAAGATGTTTAGTGCTTGGTACAGTTCCTCATCAGATATTGAAGCTCTGGGCTGTGATGGAAGCTCCAGGCCTGGTGGTGGATTCATTGTGGGGTATCGGCCTGCTGGAGGGAAAGCTCCGAAGGGGTTGATCATCCCTTGATCACTTCTTCTTTCCTGATAGGTGATTGGTGGTGGGGAATACCACCCATCCATGGACCCGTATAATATTGCTGGGTTAGGTAAACCAGTAGAACCACTGCCAGGGTGGTACTGTGACTGATTGGATACTTGACTCCATTCTCCATTGACGCTGAAACATAATCTTGTTAAAATCTTTCGGTTGAGTGGTAATGCGGTACCTTTGGAGGCCTGGAGGTGGCTGAACCAGACTCGAGTTATAACCATATCCAGTCATCATGATTGGTAACTTCACCCCAACTCCTGGAACAGTCGATATCCCTTTTGGTTAATCTAACCACCACCGTTTGGAGGAGTCTGACGACTACCTGCAATAACAACCAGATAAACAATGGCAAGATATGAGAGAGGACACACGGACGGCGAGAACAAAAATAAATAAAAATTGGTGGCTAGTGATGAGAGAGAAACGGAGAAGAAGAAGCGGCGGGGGACAAGGAGGAAGAAGTGAGAGAAAAAGTAGGAAAATAGGAAAAGTAGGAGGAATGGATGGGGGTAAGTAGTAGAATGAGAAAGGAAGACTTTGGCACTTTTGAAAGGCGGTTGGGTTTTGGGAGAGAAGAGAAATAGAGTCAAGTATCATTGAACTGTACGGAAGACTGAAAACTGAACGACTGAACGGGCGAACGAAGTGAACCCCATCAAAAGCGAAACGAAAGCGAAACGACGGCATGAACGATGATTTGCAAAAAAACAAGAGACACTCAAAAGAGGACAAAACGACAAAAACCCGAATTAACAACTGATTCGAGAGAGAGAGAGAGGGGAGCGGAAATTCAAAACAACAGAGAGTACCAGAAGGGCCCAGGTACTGGTTTTGGTAGAGAGGGGTTGAGAAGAGCGAGGGTCCTGGTGGTGGAAGGGCGCGCGCGCAAAGCAAATTACATTTGAAAGGTGTTTATATAAGAATTACATGTACATACAGCGACTAACTATTTCGCAATACGGATAGGAACTAAACAGAACAGAACAGGCAGGCAGGCAGAGAGAAAGAGGCGGGGCGTGCAGGTTTGCACACCGACTAACTCTTTGACACTGACAAAAAACATGCACACCTCACTAGCACCTGACGGACAGACGAAATGGACACAAGGAGGGCCACACATGACCAATAGCAAAACACCGCGTACTACACGGTTACATGCACCAGATTCGGCGGGAGTATGGCTTGCCGTGCGCCACGAAACACCTGTCTCCGAAGGTCATTAGCCACTAGCCTCCTAGCAACACAACGCAGGGGTTCTTGGGAGAAAAATGGGAGGCGGAGAAGGAGGGAAGGAGCGTGCGGAAAAGCCAGCCGGACGGATGGACGAGCGAATGGTGTTGGTTGGTGGCGGTGGTGTAGTGTGGGAAGGGGAGAGATTTGGATCTAGACCCAAGGGCTATGATGATGCAAGATGACCCATTCAAATGTTGCGCGCAATAAACGAGACAACGACACGGACCACGACAAGAGGAACTGAGGAAGTGAGGACAATGAAATTCTAGATGCTGAAGTTCTCTTGGCGCCCTTTACGGCATTGGCACCAAAGGACACAAGGAGGACTAATAGTACAAACCATTTGCACTATTCAGCTCTTGTTTGTGAAGGAGCACTTCCGGACGTCCAGGAAGGAGAAATAAGAGAGGGACGCAGATTTTCAAGAATCGTCATTCTCCCCATTCGCCTTCTCCACGAAAAAAAAACAATCAAGCGCCCACAATGGGGTGGCGCGTGGCGCGTAAAGTTCCTCGGACAAGTGCAAACGCATTATGCTTTTCCTCCCCTTTTTTTGACTCGTTTTTGACCAAAAGTTTGACCGAGTGCAACTGCGGGGTGAACAAGGAGCATGTCATACATCGCATGATCATGACTTCGAAAATTTTCGAAAATCTTTACAGTTGGCTGGGTTCAGTAGGTAAGCGCAGAGGAACTAATCAACTGATTGATTGAAATGGAATTGACAAAAAAAGGCGTTCCGTTCCTAATTTGATCATATTGGAATTTGGTATTGGTAGACGCAAAAAACAAGTGCGCGTGGAGGGGAGATGAGCGAGCGGACAGTGCATTGAGGCAGCAAAAGACTGAGGAAGGCAAAGAGTGTGTGTGGTTTGTGTGTATATGGGCTGCCTGTGTGACATACTGTGTCATACTGACCAGCTCGCGCAGACAAGGGGTAGAGGGCAGAGAAGACGCAACCGATTGCGCAGTGCTGTGCAGGCAGTGACTGTCTAGGTCTCACATGCCCTCTCCACCTTTCTTCCTCACCAGATCCAATCCCGGGTGCACAGTTCGAAAAGGGAGAAAGCCGTGCGTTGCGTCTCGGCGCGCGCCGTCTGTTTTGTTTGATGTCTTTGTTTCTCTAGGCTTCCTAGCTTTACTGTCCGTGTACTTGATGTTTCTTTGGGGTGAAAACGGGAGGAGGAAGAATAACATAGGTTTTGAGAGTTGGAAACTGCGTCCACCACACTCCTCCGCAGACCTACCTGATAGCTAATGAGTGTTTTAGTTCTCTCAGTGTTCCAGTTCTCGAAAAACGCAGACCATAGCAACTAAATAACAGGGAATACTGAGAGAAAAACAACTCAAATAAATACAGGTGACAATTCATAATACGCCACGCCAACCACTCGACTCGAAAAAACAAAAATGAAGAGCAGAACTCACTACACAAAACAATCACGGCTCAGCGATTCGGTACTGTACGAATTTGCAGCAAAACGAGAGGAAACGTGGGGAAAGGTGGAAAAATGGGTATTGTATAGAGAATTCTAGAAAACCTACGCTCTTATCAGTACACATACATTCTACGAATTTATCAAGAAACATTGATAATCTGTTGTAATGGAGTACAGCGTCATTGTTCAAGGGGTTTTAGAGCAGGTCACAAAGTTAAAAGTCAAAACCAGGTGTGTGCTGGTTCTTATGAACCCAGTTGGAACTCGTTGGAAGGAAAACAAAGTGTGGAAAAGAGCAACGGGAGCCCCAGGAGAGAGTGTGTCGTTCGGGAAGCGAGCACGCACGCGCGGGGCGATCACACAGCGAGCAACAGGCGCCTGCTCGGTTTTTGCGATCTGCTGCCGTCGAGCTGGCACCACCTACTGCTCCGTCTCCATTCTCCCCGTGCCGCTCCACCACCTTTCGCTTGCAACTGACGCCTCGGAACTATTCGGGACACAGAAAAGATCTGGAAGAAGGGGGAGAAGAGGAGAGGCTTGGTGCCAGTTGGTGATCGGACAAAAGGGCAATGGGGAGAGAGAAAGAGACATGCACAAGAAATTAGGTGTACTTTGCGGGGACCCGCGACTCAGGGACCCCTCAGTGACGAGAGTGCACTCAAATGACCAATCGGCCTAATAGAATATGAAGAGAATGCAAAGAGTAGAGGATGAAGAGAATGTCCGCAAAAGGAAGACGACTGAAGGTCCAACACAACCCCACATGGGAATTCCGCGAGGAATTCAATGAGAAGCGCGAGTTAGTTGACAGACAAATGGTTGTGTGTATGGGTGGTAGTAAATAGACAAATGAGCCGGAGCCCCTCGACCACCAATTACTCAAAATTTACTTTACTGAGGGGAGCTACAACACTTGATGAACTGAAAAGAACTACCCGTCCTTTCTCATCTTTCTCATTTCATGCAATTTTGATTGCATGTAATTTGTCTTTTTCCATTCATAGCATAGGATATGCAGACACAGGGCGCGAGAGAGAGAGCGACAGTTTAAACTAAAAGGATTACGGCAAAATGAAGGAGAGGGAATGGTATGTTGTAAACTGTTAGTGGTTGGTTGGCTAATATTGTTGGGAAGAATGGAAGAGGAAAAGTGACCTGCGGAGCCAGATAGTGTAATTGGTCTGGTCAAATAGAAAAATCTCTTTTGATGTGTTGTGATATGATGTGAGCAATTTGTTGTGGGAAAGAAGAAAAAGACGGTTTTCAAGGGAACGGTTCTCAAAAACAGGAGACAGAAGATGAGTTCAACGAGTAATACCAAGCTGATCTTTGACGAACACAGGTGTGAATGACGTCGGATTGACTATACATGTGTGATCTCCAAAGAACTATCACTTCCCATCCTCCTATCATAAAACCTAATCCCCTCCCACTCTCCCTTCCCTGCCATCAGTCAAACCTACAAATCCTTTCCTTTCCTTTCCCCCTCCCGCTATCAGTCATCGGTTCAGAATAGAAGGGATGATAACCTGCCGACAAATGGTTGTCGACGTCGTCCGCAGGTTGGTGAGAAACGACGGCAAGACACGGAAGGCGGGAGACGGCGCGACTCGGCAGTGTGGCGCAGTGTGTCTAGTTCCGATAGGGGGGGCCTTTCTTCGGATAGTGAGATAGATACATACACGACTGTTCTGACGCAAGTGAAATGGAAAACGGGAGGAGGGAAAAGACAGAAACTATATATGCATATAGCTAGATGACGATGGCGATGACAGGAAGGGAAAGGAAGCGAGAAGAAAGGAAAGGTGAGGTGATTTCTGGTATTTGGGAAATGAAGAAAATTTCGAATTTCCGTCTATAGGGCTTCAGGATAAGAAGATGCATTTTGAAAATGAGAAAGGGCTCTGCTCAGTTCACACCGGATAAGATGACGGATTGAGGGATAAACCAGATAAGTGATAACGATGACGATAAGAAGAACATAGAGAGAACATGTCAGTAAGAAGTAGGACAAAGTGAAAACATGTTGAGGTCTAAAGGACGCCCATTACAACACAACACAACACACCAAATAACTAACTGACGACACGAGTAGAAGAAGTGGTCGGGTATGCTTGCTATTGATTGGGTTTCAGTTTTAGCAAAGAATTCATATATGTCCGGTAATTTGGTTAGGATTTCTTAGCTCAAGCTCATGGGCACATATGCGGAAACTGGGGGCGACAAGAAAGGCGGTGATGACAAATGAGTGCCCTCCAGTGTCTCTCGTTTTCTCTCATTCATTTCGGGCGCTGTTGTACGTAACGTTAACGTTTTGCAACATTTTCCGGCCGAATGCGTTTTTTTCGTCCAGCGCGTCCAGCGCGTGGGCAAGGTGACGGTGATAACACGCAACCCAACCGAATTATGCAGATTTTTTGAAGCAGAAAAATTTGAGAAGAAGGGTTTATGCTGATACGTAGGCACATACATACACAAAAACGAAGAGAACATGAAAATCAAGCAACCGGGGTCATGTACTGACTGCAATCCGCACTGTTCTTTGGGGTTCTGATAAAGGGACAAGACGCGTCCGGACAGAGCAACGGCTGGGGCACCGACATGTTAGCAATTGTTGTTTTCATTCCGACGGGTTGGAGGATGTTGTTCCAAAGATAAGTGCTCACGAGAGCATGACCCCATTGTGAAAAGTGGAAGCAGTCGGGGGCGAAGAACTTTTGACTTGGTTTTCCGTTCTGAAATGGTGTTTCTGACTCAAATTCCAGTTCACAATAGCAAGAAATGAGTCACTTCTTGTCAACACAGCAAATTTCTCACCTCCATTGTTGGAATCAAGGTATCTCTGAAGAATGGCTGAACAACATAGGTGAAATCAGTTCTCTCGAAAGTTCCATCTGTTTCAATCTGCTTCTCATAAGTGTTATAGTCGTAGCATGCCTGAAAAACCTCTTCCTTATCCCCAAACCTATCCCAAATCCAAATCTCCAACCTGCTTGATATCTGCATCGGTAAAGTTCTTGTTACTCTCGCAACCACACTCGTCACTGGAAAATGATTATTGTTTATGGTGTTGTATTGCTTATCAATGTTTGCAACAAACGTACTGATGCAAACGTTGGCAGAACCAGTGACCGGTATCAGTTTGGCGCAGCATTTCAAGATGCAACATTCCAGTCAGAGAGACGATCACACGTGGCACATTGTCATAGATGATTTGAACGGCTTGCTTGATATCTTGGGCGCAGTTGTATGGGGAGTCTTCCTGAATTGGGTAATGCGATAACATTCTCACAAACCATTCTAAAACAAACCACAGGTTTGCGACAGTAACCACAAATGTCATTGCCACCGATGAAAATGTTCAACAACTTCCAATCCTCTTTCATGTTTACCACCTGAAACGCACGTGAACCCTATGTATAATGACATCAGTCCAAACCTCTGTATGCTGTTGCAAAAGTGCCACAAGCTGACGAGCTTGTCCCGGAAGATCCTTTGCATTTGCTCCCGGCATCGCAACATTGAGACGTGCAATTTCCCACACATTTGGAGACCCGATTCCATTAGAGTAGCCGAAAACATCCGGGTTGTACTTTTTGAGGATATCTGAGAAACAAGAAAACATTGCCGCTAGGTTTGTTAGATGGAGAGTTCACTTGGAATAGTGACATGCTCGTCGAGTGACTTATCGCCTCCGGCTTGGAATGCAAGTCCGCGATATTGAAGAACAACTGCCACTGGGTCCTCGGCGCCAGCACCGTTTGCAGCCTGGAAAGCTAGTGAAACTTGGGGAAATGGGGTTGGGGGAGGGAAGGGGAAGTGGAAACTGTCAAGGAAGTGATCACAACGACAGTTTGTAGCTTTCAGCGCAATTTGACAGGCGCTAGTTCACTCAGAACTAGATAACCCCGCCTTCTCGGAGTGGTGTACGGTAGGAAACGTTTGGTACAGTTTTATAGATTCCAACGTTTCAGAGTTGTTTTTATGAAGGTCTTGTTACTGTAGCATTCTGTATCTTTGAAAGACAATTCTCCAAAATTCTAGAAATCTACATGTTATTATGAACACCTAATCCTTCTCTCAAACTGCTCATTGCTCTATTTCGTTGATCTCAGTACATCACATTTGCCAAGAAACCAATGACTGATCCCCTCCATTGTCTCTACCTTTTCCCGGGAAGTCCCATTCACCCTATCTCTAATCTCCACGCTTCATTGATACTCTTAAATCCATCAAACAAAAGCCCCACTCACCGTCAAAGAATCTCCAAGAGCCATGATCAGCTTGATATCCGCTGGTCTTACAGAGTTCACATTCGTCGGCACTTTCTTACTCTTCTTCATCAGGGAGCTATCGCAAGTGTATCCCGGTTGACCGTAATCCGGCAGGGTTGCAAAGACAAACAGTAACACACATGATAGCACTGAAAAAGTTAGGTTACAGAGTTACCGTAGGATTTTGAGTGACCAGGAACTAGTTTTTGGAAGAAACTTACCGAAGATTCTCTTCCACATGTTGATAATGACGACTGCCGAGTGCCGGGTTGGGTGACGGCAATCTACAATTTGCAGAACTGAAAGTGACCGCTGATCATTTCAAGCTCTCTTATCTTCATTTGTTTCAACCACGTGTTTACTTCGGCGATCTGATTCTTTTGTGATAAGATGGTCTAATGATCAGCTAACTCTTTTCGTTTTGTGTTTTCTGCTTGGAAGAAAGGTTGTTGCAAACTTTTCATTCATTTTTTTCGAGTTAGAGAACATTATGCTGTAAGATATGCAGAGCAATTGACAGTGTTTTTCGGGGTTCTGATGTATGGGCAGTTTGAATCCGGGCAAGGAAGTGGGAGAATCGGAGCGGATAAGTTTGCAACTGTAGTTTTGGTTCCAACTGGTTCTAGAATGTTCTTCCACAAGTGACTAGAAACAAGTGCATGTCCCCATTGAGAAAAATGAAAGCAATCAGGAGCGAAGAATTGTTTGTTAGTAGCATCGTTCTGAAAAAAATATGCATAGCTTACACTTACAATCGTTTCCCTTACAATCATCGGCGGAGTCGTAGTATTACTAAAGAATGGTTGCACAACTAGTGTAAAATCCTCTTTCTCAAACTGTCCACTGGTCTCCAATTGCTTTTCATAAAAGTTATACGCATTTGCAGCATCTTCAATTGTTTCAGTGCTGATAGAATTGTCGCTGACACATTGGCATTCAAATCTGAACAAACTTCATTATAAACACAATTCATGACACCTCACAAGTGAAAAGCTGTGCAGAATATTCTTCCACTGTCAGTTTGCCGGAGAATCTCTACATGTAGTGCTCCGGTTAGTGATACAATGACTCGGGGGACATTGTCATAGATTATTTTTATAGCCTCTGCAATGTAGGTTGAAGCGTTTTGAGGGGAGTTTTCCTAAAGTAGAGTATTGGGTCCAGTTTTGCAATGTATGGCTTATTACAAACCGGATGATTGCAAAAGCTACAAAGATCATTTCCTCCAATGAAAATGTTCAATAGTTTCCAGTCTTCAGTGATATTCACGTCCTGAAATCAAGTTTTTACATGTTTTTCAGAATAAGAAGCTTACACTAGAGTTCTTCAACAATGCCACAAGATGATTTGCCTGTTCCGGAAGCCCAGACGCCAGGGCTCCAGAAACAGCAACGTTTAGATGAGCAACATTGTACTCATTTTCATTTCCAATTCCTGTTGAGTAACCAAACAAGTCTGGGTTGTATTTTTTGAGTATATCTTGAAAAAATGATGTGTTAGAAAGTGATGAATGTGATACTTGGAATGGTGATATGTTCCTCTAATGATTTGTCCCCTCCAGCCTGGAAACTAAGTCCACGGTACTGCAACAAAACTCCGATTGCCGTTAGGGCTCCCGCGCCATTCCCAGCCTAAAAATTTGCTCTTGAAACTAACAAAAAAGACTCTTGGCTTACAGTAAGTGAGTCCCCTAACGCCATAACAACTTTGATATCCGCTGGTCTTACAGAATTCACATTTGTCGGGACTTCAGAACTCTTTTCCATTAGGTTTTGAGGACAAGAATAGTTTGTTCCAATGTCCGGGAGTAGGTCGAGTTCTCCGGAACATATTTTTAGACACAAACCTGCAGAAAATTCATGTTTCTAGTCACTTTGATGAGTCCATCACTCCAATCAGCCTCACCGAGTAGCAGGAAGGTTTTTGCAGGACTGTTTGCCATTCTGATAAGGCAAGGCAACACGTGGTTAGCTAGATAACAGTTCGTTTCGGGTTTCCGGGTAACAAAATGAAAATTTTGTACATTTTATAGTACAGGCTCTGGAAAGAAAACTGGATTTGTTGTCAGTTTTTCAGAGAACAAGAGGAAAGTGCAAATTTGCACCTCATTGTTGTGCAGATCCCTGAAACATTGAACGAAACATTTCCAACGGATAAACATGAATGATCACTCACTTTTTAATAAAGAATTTCATAACCAACCCACTCCTTCCCACCCACACATTCATATTAGTTTCAGGGCTTGGGCTCGTTTCAGGGGAAAAGTGCTGCAGGGGGCCATATTTGTTTCAAGGGGCCAAAAGGACCTCCTACGTCATTTCAAGTGAACTTTGGCCGGTTTCAAGTGGTGTAGACCCCACAACTTCCAACTTACTCGACGACTCTACTTCAACCCCAAGTTTTTTTTACGTCAGAGTCATTCAAGATTCTCAGAATGATCTATGTGTCTTTCCGTGTTCGTTAGATCTTCTGTCTCGTTCATCTAGGTCAGATTCAGATTGAGAATCAGAATCATGTGGGTTTGGGAATGTGTCATGCTAGACGGTGCGGTGTGCAAAACGAACGTCAAAAGTTGGTGGCGTCAGGGGTGTGGTGCCAACGGGTGCCAGAAGGTTTTGTTGACTGAAAAACCAGTTTTTAAGGGTTAGATCTTTTTAGGTCCCTTGCTCCTGGAAAGCCATGGAAAAGTTCAAATGATTACTTTACCTTTTCATTGAAATTTGATCCCAAATTCAAGTAGCAACTGATACGAATATGCCTGAAAGTCTAGCCGGTAGAGCGAATGTGTTTATTTTTACTTTTTTAGTAAAGTGGAAAAGAGGCTTAAGTTCAAGTGGATCCTTGAAGGCGTAGGAATGGGAAACACGTGGCGTCCCAAAAAAGTCCCTTCTTCAAAATAGAACATATCCGTTCTCTGCTGCAATCTTTTTTTTGCAATCCGATTTGTTCCGATTTGAATGAGATTTCCCATATCTTTGCTGGATTTACTCTATTTTTTGCAAAGCTATGTCGCATTTCAAAAATTCAAATAGTACTTATCCAGATAAGCATAATCCAAAACGTAAAACAAAATACCATTCATGATCTTTATTTTTCAATGTGTTTTCATCACGCCTACTCCTTCCCTTCCCCATAAACATTGCTTACATCACACAACCGTTCAGCTTCAATGAAGAGATGTGCAGATTCAGATTCTGCAGCTAGAAAAGCTCAAAAGCCCAACGATCCCCCTAAAATATCAAAACCAAAACTTCTGCGAATTCCTGGGGATATTATGATGACGAAAGTGGACATCGTACATGCCAATTTCAGGACCAATTTCAGATTCCTTTGGCCAGATTATATATCTGGCCAAAGGAATCTGCCGCACAGAAAAAAGGTGTCTAATTGCTCTGAATTGTTGGTTACGATTTGAAATTTGAAATTTGAAATCTGAAATTTGATATCAGATTCTGAAATTCTGAGATTCAGCTCGATAATAACACCTTCTAGAGCTGTACAGTAGAAAAGTATCTTTTGATCTCTTCTCTAATAAGTGAGTCAACTGATCATACCACCTTTCACAATCAATTTATCATTATTGTTGTCCTTAACGAGAAATGTTCCAGTCACGCCAACACCCCATATAAATTGGCCACCTCCAGCATCCATCATTTTTCTCCCCTTTCCTCCATCTTGTCATCTTTTTTTACATTCCAGTCCATCAAATTTTGCCTTTCCAGTGTTTGTGTTCAAGAATCGAAGTTTTTTTTTCAATTTTTTTGAAAAATTGGCTCAAATACAGCTTGGATACATCCCATATCAAGTCTGTTTTCGATGCACAACATACATAGACATCAAATGTCAAGTCAATCGAATCATTTTCCAGTTTCTTGAACCCCATGTTGTTTATCTTCTTTCTGCTATCCCGATCGTGATTTCTCTACTTTCCTTTTGAAAGGTCATTTCGAATCGAATCACCCTGGAAAACGTAAGGAAGCATATCATTTGATAAGAAACGAAAACAAAAACAAACTTAACATAACTGAATGAGGAAATAAGGAAATGAAGAAAAATGTGACGTGCACTTTTCTACTATTCTAGAAACGTCTGTAACTCTAACTCAATTTCACCTGGTTTTGATCCTACTTTTGCATCATGAAACGTTCTCTGCGTTGTGACCTCATAGCGAACTTTTACTGTAAGATTCCTGGTAGGCTTCGGCTCCAAGCTCCAGGTTAAGTGTTTACTCAACGAAAAGAAAGGTTAGAAAGGTTTCTCGTGGTTGTTTGAACTGTTTGTTGGTTTTGGTTTAGTTTTCTAGACCTGGGTGGTCTGATTGAAAGGAGAGGAGTTCAGTCGTTCACTTGGCTGTCTGCAAATTGGTGAGTCGAAAAATTGGTCCCTATTACGAAATGCTCAACGAAGAGTTCAGAACATGGCAATTCTGCTCGTTTGTCGTTTTTTTGATGTCCTGAATGCCCGGAATGCTAATTCCGTCTCATTCGCCTAATGTGCCTGCTCACCCATGCACACTCATTGACCTCTCCCCTCACATTGAACTTTCTGGAATAGCTAGTGCTAGACAACTGAATTAGACTTCATCTGATTCCGATTCGAGGGAGGTATGACTAGGTTTCTGAATTCTGACTTCATGACTCACAAGAAGAAGTCAAAACAAGGAAATTTTCCTTTTTTTTCCAACTGACTTCACCCAATTTCATACAGACCCCTATGCACAAGATAAGGGGCTTGACGTCAGTGAAAATAACTTCGCGCGCGAACCCTAGACCAACGCGTAATATCATGATTTGTAAAGATTGTGTGTGGTCTTTGTGTATTTGAGTAAACTTAACTCACGTCATGCAAATTGCACTTTGTCATTTGCCATTCGGTTTTTGCTTTGCGACTGGCGGACTGGCTCTGATGTACTGTACTGTACTCTGCTATTTTTGCTGCAGAGTTTGGAAGAAAAACCTGTTCCTCCAGAGGTATAAAAAAACGAAAAAACCCGTGTTTGCTCATGACTTCACGTTGCTATAGGGAGGGGCAAAAACGGAACGTGATGCCTTGAGCATGACAAACAGCAGGAACTGGAATTGTCTGTAGGATCGTTGAGGAAGGCGCGGTTTCTGTTTGCTCTATCAATCTTCCCGCATAATACTGCCGGTTCCAATTCCTTGACTCATGTTGAGGTGTTCAAAAGTGAGGTCTTGGTCTCATTTCTCCTGATTCTGAGACTTTTAACTGGATCATCTTATCATAGTATCAAAGTAGCCAATCTCATCGTAGTAGTCCAGGTGTAGCTTGGAGGTCCCTTAACCAAGGAACCCATTCTGATCCTCAAAAGTCCAAGAGCCTTTTTTTGATCCATAGATCTATAACGTGACATTCAAGAAGCTCCAGAATCTCTTCCTCCCCCACGGCGACATTTACTTTACCAATTCCCCATCTTAATCCAATCATCTTTCACCTTCTCTGACTGCACCGGAACACAAGATGATGTGATCCGATAACCTTTTCCTAGAACCAGAACACCCTATCCCCATCTTCCACCATTCAAACATTCTTGAGTGGAACTAATCCCTTCATTAAAAATCTATTTATCCATGTCTCCCCTCCGTTTATTTGTTCAATGCCCGTTACGTCGTCGCCTTTAAAGCCCTGTTTTTGTTGGTCGGAATCGAATCGTAGGAACAATATCCAAAGTTTCAAAGGCCATTGATGAGTTCTCGGACCTTGTTGATGTTTTGGACATGGTTTTTTCAATAGCTTGCTCACAATGACCAAACCGACGAATCGAAACAAATCAAACGTCATGTTGCTTTGCTTTCCTTTCTTTGCTTTCACTTCCAAAATCGGAGAACACAAACAGACACTCACAGCTGATGTGCAAGTGTGTGGGGGGAAGGAAGAAGAAGAACACCGGTCTTTTTCCTTGTTTACCGTTCCCATCATAACAATATCAGTCTCAAATCACAACTAGTACAGCTGGAAATTTGAGGGAAACTGAAAAAATGGAAAATTTCATTTCACTTCCCAATTTTGGGGCCTCATAAATAAGAATATTTTGGGGTATGAAATTTAGCATCTGTGCTTGTTTGTGCCTTCCAGGCCGCTGTTCACAACAATGCCCCCAGTGGGGCTTTAGTGATAAGAAATGAGAAATGAGAAATGACGGCGTCCTCGTTGAACGGAAATTTGCTCAAATTGGCACGTACTCTAGACGTAGAAAACTAGAAAACTGACGTCTGAATATCCCCCTTTCCTGATAGGATCAAAGTTTCACTTTCCAGCTGCTCACGCCTCCAACTATATAAGATGTGTAGAAACTACTAGGATGCTCTTGAGCACTTCAAGAACCCTTTTCATTAGGGAACACTCCTCTTCACCCCTCTCTCGTTTCCGTTTCCCTAAAGTTCCCTGAAGTAGACATCCAATCCTCGTTGGTCTTTTCGTCCTTCCTTTTCACCCTTCACTTTCTCCTGCTCTTCAATGTTGACAACTTTTGAAAGTGTGAAGTGAGACTAAGAGATCGGGGGGTTTAGCGAGCGTTTTCAAAGAATTCCTTTGCTTTTTTTTGCTCAAAGTAAGACGGATGGATGGGTTCCGAGTTTTTGAAGGATTTCAACGTCTTTTCAACTCTTTTCAACAGTTGGCAGGGAACAGGGGTCAGGTTTCCGAACTGAGGTACTTTTACATCTCGGACGGCGCAAAGGAACTCAAAGGTTTCTCCTCAAAACTCACAAAAAGTTCATATTTCGCACGAAACTTTTGTGAAGACTACAAAGGAAGCCGGAAATAAGCATTGAAACGAACGGAGCATCAAAATCACGTATTCTAGGGTTTCCCTGCTAGTGAAATGCAGACATAATCTTATAAGCGTTCTTAATCGCAAAACTGATACTATTCCAACGTCAGTGGGAGTTCGGAATGCGGGCTCTATGCTCTAGCAGGCTGGCTTTCGAGGTGATCCGATTTAGGTGCCAAACGGACATCGTCGTCACAGATTAGCCGGGATGAATGTTTTTAGAAACATTGCTTTGTTGACTCTGATTCTCCGACCCCACATGATTATTCATTACTATAATGAAACAATCCATTGGGAAAAGAAAGGCGGAAGGCTTGTTTTGGCGTCACCGCAAGTTGACTCATTGCATCTTGTATCTCTGCTCTTGCACACACGAAATTTCGTGACGAAACAAACCATTTTGGTAATGCTCTTCCAATGTAGGCGTGGTCTTGACGTTGGAGCCGTGCTTTATTCAATTATGGTCCTTGCTCCTTGCGGGCAAGGGTTTAAAACAATGAGATAAAAGAGCGGGACATGGAAGTGGATTGGCCAGACCCATTCCCGACACCATTCTTGTGCCAGGCTTTTCCTTTTGTTTTCATTCATTTTTTTCTCCTCCTTTCTCATTTCAATCCCATTCTCCTCATTTCATCGCCGTACCCCTTTCTCCATTGTCTCTTCTGTAACAACCTGAAATACTTTGTTGAGAAGACAGGTGACCCTACACCCCATGTTATTGTTTTGCGCAAGGAACACTGAAATCTGAATTCTGGATCCAGAGCTCCAAAAAGTAATAAAACCTTCTCTTATCAAGAGCACCTGCAGTTACAACTCTGTTACCAACTGGTCCACCCACACTGATCATTCACTAGTGGAACCAGAGTGGAACCAACGGACACCCAACATTTCCTTTCCAAGCAATTAGTGGCGGAGATGATTAGCTAGCTCAAACCCATTTCGAAAGAATGGGTGGCCTGACGTCAAGACCAAAACATAGGCAGTCACCCGATACCAGTATAGCGGCCACTAGACAGTCCATATCAATTTGCCACCTTTAAGTGGACGCTGAAACTCGATATGGATATGAGTATCGTATCATATCCACATCGCGTTTTTAGTTTCTTTCCGTTTCTTCGCTCATTTTTCGATCCCCTGGTAATTAGAAACAAGGACTCCTGTTCCGGGGAGCCTTGAAGATGAAACGGAAGACAGGAGCGCGACGACGAAAACTAATTATTTAGAAGCCGTCGCCCCTCCCCGCTCGGATAAGGATATTTAAATAGAAACACACATGTGTATCTCAAAGTTCACTGAAGCATGGTAGTCCTACGAATCCATCCCCCCTTCCTTCGGCCCGAGAAAAAAGGCGAATGGAATTAAGAGTGCCATTCTACATTCTTCATTCTCTATTCTATCCATCCTCCCCCTACTTCTTGCCCATTCCTACATCATCGCATTTCCTGAAAGGGCCGCCGCTCTATGCGCTCCGATTTTTTGCCCTCCGTGCCGTGATGATGACAACTTCCGCGACGGCTGTCCTTTTTCATTAGGAACATTTCTTTTCCATTCGCCGGCATGTTTTCCCTTCTTTTCTGCACCACTAGCTTTAGTAAAAAGCTGAAACTAGGTCTCCACTAGGTTTTTGGTTCTTGACACCTAGATCAGTACGAATAACAAGTACAAAACCATGCACATGATAAAGATGAGCTCAAATTTGAAATTTCAAAGATTACTGTAGGTACTTGGAGCGTATAAGCTCATGAGCTCATGTTTACAAACCCTAATGACCAGGGCCAAACAAGACCAGAACAGATTTCCAAAAGATCTACACGCGACCAAGCGTCACTACACGGAATGTTTTGATATCTTTCTTATCTCATCCCAATGTGGTCTAAGTCAGCTTGAAATACACACACACCACAAACAACTGCTCTGGTTGACTTCCAGAGTGATCGTTCATCTAGAAAAGGTGTAGGAGTCTCGAATGGTGTCATTCTTCACACGGACTCCCAACACGTCGTTGTCCGTGCTCAGTCAATCTGATTTGGCCTCGGCGAATCGCCACGCCTGGGAAAATCCGGCCAGGAATCGGAATCAAATCTCGTTTTTTTGATTCCTTCCTTTTTCTCTTTTCCTTTCGTGCACTTCATCTAGTTAGCGTCCCAATCCCAACCCACCCCACGTCGAAACCTGAAAATTGCATTTCAACTTTTCTCATTCCATTTCGTATTTGCACCTGCGGTCTTAATACTCTTTGCGGGGTCGCAGCGAGCAGTGTGACGTGTCGTTCAGGTCCGAAGGGGCGTTTCAAAGAAGAACAGAAAAAAAAACGACGGGTTGGAACCGCCGACCGGGACCAGGCCGCCCGGAGCACACAGAGCGCCCGTTTGTTCTCGGACGGCCGGAATGATAACAGGCGTGTTTCTGTTTCTGCCAGGGCAAAGTCTATGTGTGCTTGGCTTTTATCAGAGAGTGCTCTCCTCCATAACAGTTATCAAGTTTTGAAGCGTAGTCTAAATCAGATTATCCTCTGCTTCTCTCGACGAAACACCCTGGAAAAGGGGTGGGCCGTTTCTTGGGGTACTGTGGCTTGTTAGATTGCCATTCTCATTCTCATTCTCCTCAAGACAACGGGACAAGGAGACACTGTGATTACTGATGACGATGATTGTGATTACCATTACACATCTGCCTACCTCTTTCTCGCCATTCGCCTTCTCTCCGCCCACCAGACATAGACGTCGTGGTCGTCGCGCCTCCCCTCATTCATCCGCCGCTCCCCTCCCCTCGCTTCCCCTCTCTGCGCTCCTCACTTATTCACAGACGGGACGGCAGGACGATGGCGCCGTGGCGCCGACTTCTCCGCCCTCCCGACATTCTCGGGGAAACCCCTTGGACGCAACGCGTCATAGGTCTACCTACCTCTGTTTCACCTACGCAAAAGTGAAATGGAATAACATACACATACACACACACACATCCTTCACTCTCTTGATTCGTCATTATTTGTTTACTCGATGCCTCATAACCACTTCAAACCACTACAATTCAAATGTTTCAGTGTCAAAGCTACAATGAGGGTCCTCGCTATCGTCTTCTTCGCTGTCGCCATCCTCGCCACTGTTCTGCAGGCTCAGCGCTACGACCGAGCCATCTACGAAGCTCTTCTCAAGTGAGTTTCTAAGTTTCAACACGGACCTCCCTTTCCAATTAGTCGGCCGCTTTCTTCCTGTTCCGCGCCTACGAGCTTGGGGTCTTGAGGTCAAAAGTCAAGTTACCGTAGTCTCGATGTTCAAGCTTAGGTTCCTGCTTGTACCAATCGTGCAAATTGTTTTTCTATTGGATTTGGACGCAAAGAGCAAGAGAGCTTGATAAATTGGAAGAGCGTGCCATCAATCGCATTAGGGTCCCTGAGCGCGCACAACACGAACCTTCAGGACCAGAAAATGAACTAATGTTTCTGTTTTCAGTGACCTCGAGAAAGAGTATGTCGAGCGCGATCTCGCCGAGCGTGTGCTCGCCAAAAGAGAACTCTTCAACGCCAACCGCCTCGAGCTCACCGACCGTGTCAGACGTGCCTCCGAGAAGAAGTCGTACCCAAGAAACTGCTACTTCTCCCCAATCCAATGCCTCTTCACCCGCAATTAGAGACAGCTGAGTCAGAGACGCTGGAGACCCCGAACACCTTGGCACCTTCGGATCTAGCTAACCCATATGTTCTAATTGTGATTTAAGTCGTTTTGCCCCCCTTTCATCATTCCACCCTTCTATTTCGTTTTGTCCTTTCGCTCTTCTTATCCTCTTCTTTTTCAGCCCGCCCCTTTCTCCCCTTTCTCCCCCCAGCAGCAGCAGTTTCTAAGTCCCCCCACCCCAAACACATTCCGATCTCGATTTGCGGCTGTCGCATAGCAATGTTGCGGGTCGCAACCACCCTTCAGTTCTATATGAGCATATGAACTTCTTGTCTGCACATATACAGTACACCGACCTATACCCACCATCTTATAATAGTTCCGTGTAGACCCACGTACATTATTTTTATTTTGCCCAGTTTCTCGCCCTTATCACAATTCCCCCTCCTCCCATCTTTCTATAAGCTTCTTCTCCCCCTACGACCGACCGACCACCATCCGACCGACCATCTACGACCCAAACACACACACCACACCACCACACACCCTGTTATCTTCTTCTTTTCTGTCAGTATCTTAACTCTATTGATAAACTGCGAAGGAAAAGCAAAGCCAAAGCCAATTCGAGATCAGGATCATCAGGACCCCATCGTCCTCCATTTAAGATCGTTACTAATAAATTGTTGATTAAGCCAAAGAGTTATCAGTTGTTCAAGCAAACAAACACAGAGTTTTCTGTTTTATCATAGAGTTTTTGATGTGGGTTTTCAAAAGAGAAGAGAGAAAACTTCCTTCTAGAACAGTGTAACTTGTCATCGTCATTGTTTCATACAAAGATTTCCTGGTAAGCTTCCCAAATAGCATCCTCTTTCGCCTCTTTGTTCTTCATTTGTTACACAGGTTCTTTTGTGTGACCAAAGACACATGTACGCTGGGCTAGAGGTTTCAACAAAATGTCTTCTTCGAGAAGAGAGGCTGTGGGCACGGGGGTTCTTCGGTTCGTTCGCGATAACAGGCATTAGCTTTGGGGCTGTCTGGCAAGATGACACAGCTAGTTGACAAGTGAAAGATAGGTGGGTGCCTAGCGCAAGTTCTGAACCAAAAATCACTGACAGATATCTCCTCCGTTCCTCTCTGCAAGATGTTTTTGATCGAGATGAGATGAGATCAAATCAATTGGAAATGAAGAGATATCAGATATAAGATATCAGAAAAAGATAACAGAACATAAACATTTGTCTTTTTTCCTTTTTTTCTCAGATTCTCGTGTTTTAGATGCTCAGGACCACAACCACGTGAACGGATCCCAAGGTCGATGGCACTTTCTGCATGTGATGTTGTCTTGGCTGGTCTTCACAACATTGAAACTATGATTTTGTTACTATTTTTGAGAACTTTTCGTGTTTTGGTTTGTTTTCTTCTTGTTTTCTTATGGGTTTCTTATGGTTTTCTGATAATCACGATGATTTTGGATCTTAGACTCGCGAAAGTTTGAAGAGCTGGGGGTCAAATTAGGGAATAAGGAAGTAGAGTTTCAATGATCTTTCGCACTTTGTTGACAAGTAGACATGTTTTCCTTTTTTTGACGTCAGAATTAGAATTCAAGAGGTATTCCTTTATGAAACATCAATAAACCATTGAACGATTCATTCCTGGTTCTGCTATCTTTTTATGATCGAAAGAGAGTGTGTGTTGTTTTTAACAAAACACTCTCCTCCCGTAAAAAGATGCAACAAGAGATAGGACGGTGTGCCGAGGACACCCAACAGTATTATACTCAACCCGACCATCACTCAATCGATTCCCCCTGCCATCTGCCCTTGCCATTTGGTTTCTTGGTCTTTTTGTTGTGTTCTCCTTTCTTCTTCATCCCTTTTTTTGCGTCTCATCGCTGTTTTTGTTGTGTTCTAGAACCCCTCTGTGTGTTTATCCGGTTTTGTTCGGACAACACCAACAACTGTTTCCACTTTCTCTCCGTCCAATGTTTGGTTTTTTCGTTTTCCAGCCAGCCGCAATGAGTAGTGTGACCGATAAGTTGAAAGAGGGTGGAAGACAAATCACAGCTGGCGGGTCCGCAGGTAAGCTATTAGATCATCAACCGGTTTCAATTGAGGATGGGTTATTTTAGGCAGTTTCAAGGGTTCAAACATGAGTTGGGAAATGGGGAATGAGCATATGAACAAAGAAGAAAAGGTTTTCAAGACCTTATCAGTTGAATTTTGCAATCCTAGTACAAAATCCAATTTCCCAGTCACTTTTCGCACTGGTTTTTGCTGATGCTGATCTGCTATACACTTGGCATTTTATTCCATTCTTTCAAATTCCAAATTCCCAAGCCGTGTCCTTCTCAGGTCCTTTCTCTTCTCATATTTTTTGCCTTATTAGTAATTCCGTTCGGTTATTAGTCAGAATCTCGGAAAAGACGGGAAATAACAGGAATGAGACAAAACCGGGGGTTGGAACACCAACACACAAGATCTGATTGTAAATGTAAATACTGCAGAACTTGAAAAGACGCCAATTATGCAGGCAGGTATTGTGAAGATTGGTTCTGTCGGTGTTCAGGGTTTAGGGCTCAGAGTCATCTCATCATTATCATTGTTGATATATTGTTGACATTGACGTAGATCCACAATTGACGCTTTCAGGACTCGTGGAAGTATGTCTCATGTACCCTCTGGACGTGGTAAAAACAAGATTGCAACTTGGACAACAGGATAAAGGAATGATGGATTGTGTAGTGAAGACTTTCCGGAACGAGGGACTCGGAGGATTCTACAAAGGCATCCTTCCTCCGATCCTTGCAGAGACACCAAAAAGAGCCACCAAGTTTTTCACCTTCGAGCAGTACAAAACAATGTTCACACACTCGGATATTCCGTTGCCTGTGGTAAGTACAGCAACCTAAGTTTGTCTTTCAAAACAGAGAAGGAAACTTGAACTATTGACCGCAGTCTCAGTCTCAGTCAACCCCTTCACTTCTCCCGCAAGCGAGTCGTTATCAGACATCCTTATCGCTAATTCGGTTCAATTCGGTTCCTTCTCGGAAAAAAAGGCAAAAAGAGTCTTATTGTGACAATCGAACCATCATTGAACACTCGGAAACATCAGGAAAACTCTGACGTCATTGAGTTCATTTCAGACCATGTCATTCGCCGGGCTCTTTTCTGGACTCACAGAAGCTATAGTGATCTGTCCGTTCGAAGTGGTAAAGGTTCGACTGCAAGCAGACAGGAAATCAAGTGTCAAGGAGGTGAGAAAACTTTGGTTTATGAGCATTGCGTGACATGTACATGGTGTCTGGGTTAGGCTTGGAATCTCGAATCTCCCTGAAAGAAACGGAAAAAAGAGTGGTGTCGCAGTGTGAATTATTAATCTTCGGTGTTCTTTTTTTCCAGCAAAGATCGACAGCAGCAATGGCTCGTGAGATTTATAAAAGTGAGGGATTTGGAACAAGTGGACTCTACCGCGGATTAGGTGCAACTCTTGGTAGACATGGAGCTTGGAATATGGTGTATTTCGGGCTTTATCATAGCTGCAAAGATGTCATTCCTAGTGCTAAAGTCAGTCAAAACATCATTTTTCAGTTTTTCAAACGTTTTTTTAGGAAAACCCATCAGCAAACCTGATTGGAAGAATTGGATTAGGATTCACTGCCGGTTCCCTAGCCTCCATCTTCAACATCCCCTTCGACGTGGCAAAAAGTCGCATACAAGGCCCGCAACCGGATCCGTTGGTTAGAAAGTATAGTGGAACTATGCAAACGATTTCATTGGTTTACAAGGAAGAAGGGTTAGTTTTTATTTTAGTTTTTGGAGTCGAGGAACCAAGAAAAACCAAAAAAAACATCACTCTATCTAATATGCATAAAGGTTCGAGAATTGCTTATGAACTTGCTCCGAGGCATGCATGCATTTTGCATCTAGAATCGTGATCAAAGACTCAAAAGATCCAAAAAAAAACAAAATTTTGATTTATTCTATCTCTCATTTCAGATTCGGCGCGCTATACAAAGGTCTACTCCCCAAAGTGATGCGCTTGGGACCTGGAGGAGCTGTGATGTTGATTGTCTACGATGAGGTGTACGCTTGGCTTAAGAAGAACACATAATACCGATGAAAATGTCATTTCATTATCACAAGGAAAACAAACATGATTCACTTAACTTTGTACTGTATTGTATAATTTTTGCTGATTTCTAATTGTAAATTCTCGAATTTTCTAGTGTAAACATGAAGAAGCTTCAAAGTTGTTCCATCTGTTCTTTTCCTGGAACCTTTAAAACACACTGATTTCACTTCCAAACTTTATTTTTTAACAAGTCAGTAGAAACAGTTCAATCATGCATACAATTGAGAATTGCAAATCAGCATAGGAGAAAAGCATTAGCACTGACAAATAGAAACCATGAAGGAATCTTGGGAGTACAACACTCTGCAAAGGGGGCAAAGGGGACGGGGATGTTCGGAAGTATGGGGAGTGGGATTGGGAGCTCCTTAGTGGCTGGAAACCAAGTCAAAGGTACAATGAAAGGTGGCTGACAGGGTACAGGGACAAGGTACAGAAGCAAGGAGCTGGAAGCTAGAAGCTGGGGTCAAAAAGCCAAGAAGCGTCAAATTTGCTCTCTGTGAAAAAAAATGGGTCCTGGTTGGTTACAGGGCAAGGATCTGAAGACAGGAGCCTGTTTGCCAGAAGCAAAACGCGAGAGAAGCAAAGCATGAAAAACGTACTGGAAGCCAGATAGATTGGGGTACAAGATCATGGGGCTTCAAATTCGGTGACAGAATACTTGAAACATAGGAAACAGATCATTCTGGGAGACTTGGGGAACACTGACAATCGCTGTGACTAAACTGGGAAGGAAACCTAAAAAGGTACACTACAGAGGAAAGGAACGAGATTGTTTTCTGAAACTGGAAAGATCATACAAATCGCCAATGTGAAATGGAGGTGCTAAAAGAGATCGGGGGGACTTTGTGCATAAAAGTTAAAGGACTCCAAAGCGCTCTAACTCATGTCATTACAATCAAAAAGTTAAGAAGGGGACGGTTCAATTGACAAAGTATATAGAATGTGAGAAAAATTACAATAAATATCATTAGATGGAATGACAATACGAATAGAGAGGAAAATTGCTCATTTGTTGAGCTTGGAAAAGAGGGATAGCGAGAAAAATTAGCGTCGTTTTCGTTTGGGTTCACAAAACGACTTTGAAAATGATGATAGGAAAGGAGAAAGGACAGGGAAGAGAAGTATGAAGATTGCAATAAGCAAGTTGGAAAATTTAAAAGCAGGACAATTAGCGTAGCGGGATTTGGCTGAGAAATTAGAAGCTAGAAGGGTGTTGAAGGCCTTGAAGCCTTAGAGGCCTTGGAAGATGTGCGGCATGAAGAGTTGTGGAACAGATGCCATCTGGTAGATATTGGCGTCAGGAGCTGAAAATCAAAAAGTATAAGGATCCCCGACTTATTCCCTTACCATTAGCAGGATGGGCATTCATCATGTGTCTGTCCTCCTCAGCCATCTTCTCGTATTCACGGCAAACATGTCTCAGGTACTTGTTCTCCCAAACCATCTTCTTTCCAGCATCCAGAGTACCACGGCGTTTGCGGTACTTTCTCTTCATCGGTTTCTTCAGCGGGTCAGCCATGAATCCTGCAGATTCAGCTCTTCTCCCCCAAGTAGCCTCCATTGCTTTGAAGTTCACAGTCTTTTGAGCTCCAACTGGTGGCTTTCCAAGCTCGACTGATCCGACTTGGGTGAAGAGGCTGCTTTTCTCGTTTGGAATGCTATCTGAAAGCTGGAATTGCGCTGAGAGTTGAGATAAGGTGGCGTACGGCATTTGAAGTTTGCATGGCATTGTGGGTTGTTGCAGACAATTGGAATCAGATGGTTGAAGTCGATTCCAATATCCGCAGTGTTCAGCGATTGATCCCCATCATCTGAAATATTCCCGTAACTCTAGTAATGGTTCCTGCAACGACAACTCACATGCAAAAGAGATATGCAAGTCGGAGTTTTCAGTAAGCTTGCTGGAGAAGTTCAAGAGTCCAATAACAAACGTTGGGTGCAAGACAACATGGCTCATGATGGTGATCTTGCGCTCCAAGAAGTACATGTAAGTTTTGACGAGCTCGACAATGAGTGAGTCATCTTCCGTGACATTTCCATGGACACGAATGTTTCCGATCGTACGCATTGCGCTGGTGCGTTGACCAACACGAGCTAGCTGTTTCTTGAAGTCCTTCATCAGTTCCGGAAGAGCCAGGAAATCCACAGTGAACTGTTTTGGGTCAAGACGGACTTGGATCTTTGCGGTGTTCTCGCGACTCATTTTCTCATCAGCAAAGATTGCGCAGATCAAGGAGCAATCCATGAAACGGACAAGCGCAACGTCCAATTCATGAGCCCACTCGGTTACAATCTGTTCCGAAGTCGTGTTCTTTGGATACAAGTTGTTCAGAAGCACCACAACCTTCTGGTACTCCTCCAGAGTTCTCAATGGATGATCTTTATCCAAGGAAATTTGAAGGATGAAAGGAAGAAGCCCTGGTTGGGTTTGGAAAAGAACCTGTTGGCTCTGAATCGCGTGTGGATGCTTCTGCATGTGCTCGGTGATAAGAGCATTCCCGAGAACTTCATTGCGAGAGAAGATGTAGCGCAAGATATCGTATTGGGATCGAGCGTTCAGAAAAGCGTTGACACGATCTTGCCCTTGCAGATCCTGGAAACCCCCGAAGAGAGCCTCGAATTGAAGGATGTTGCGGAGTCTTTCCATCTCTCCCAAGTCCGCTGAAAAGTTAGGAGGTTCCAACTGACTTTGACCACACTACAGTAACCCAAGACCCATTTTGAAGTTGCTGCCCCTTGATTATACCCGGACTCACGTGACGGTGTCATCCTCGCAAAAACTTGAAGAGTATACGCTGGCGATGGAGGCTGCCCCGAAGCCGTCATGATGATGGGAAGAACTTGGTTCTGAAACATACTTTTCATGTATGAAAGAATAAAAGAAAGGAAAGCGGAGGATGGAGAAGCTTTCGGGTTGCCATGGGCCAACATCCCCACCCCATTTCGCATATTCATAAATCAATCTTCTTCACCAAACGAAACGACTCTTTTTGAGCCGTTTTTTGGGCCCGTTTTTTGCAAAGGAATATTGAAAGTAGGATTGGGATCTCAGTGGTCAGACAGCAAAAGGGAAGATGGAAACATATGAGGACCAGTTGAGTAGGACTCGAGCAAAAAAATGTCCTCGCTGCACGGACCGCCTTCGTCTTATTAGCATCTGGTGCAGCTGTCGAAAGGAGCACGATGGGGCAGCCCGATGCGAGCCCACGCTTTAACCAAACAGAGGAAACCTCTCGATTTGGCTTATCGCACGAAAAGGAGCAGAGGTCAGGACGCGAGAGGTTCATTAGTGCGTTTCGTTTCGAATGAGATGATGAGTTTTTGCATTTGCGTCCTCAGCTACCGTAATCCGAGATGGGCGGAGGAAGCCTAGGAATTGTAGCGTGAAGCCAAGAGTATGAATGAATAATGTTTCGGAATGAAATGAAAACCGAGTACGCTCGATGTAAAGCCGGATTATGGTCAGGTACCACCATAATTATATGCTTCGAGTTTGTACTCCATATGTCAGATACTCTAGCACACTTTTGAAGGTTGAGGGGATAGCAGAAACCCGGAACCTTTGGAAGTAGGATACATTTCATTGCCTCCAAGGTTTCTGAAGATTCTGCACCAACAGACGGAACATCCCTTCGCTTCTAGTCCCACCGTAGCCGATTCCCAAATGAAATGCAAAAAACGAGCTCCTCTTTGCTATTCCCGAGCAGAAACATGCGTGCCCCGCTCGATTCCATTCGCCATCCTTGCTCCCGTCGCCCTCATTTAGTGCAATCCACTCGTCTCTTCTTCCCCTCATCAATGCAGCAAAAAAAGCACGAAACAAGTTCTGCCCGCTCCGCTCCCTTTCTCTCTCGAGGACAGATGGGAAACGAGGAGAGGAAGAAGAGCAGGAAAAGTGTATTGCCGTCGCATTTCATGTTGGGCGCCGTCGCGTCCGACTCGGGCCCGAGAACCCCGAGAGCCACAGGCTTCTGTTGGCTCATAATCAATAGGAGGCAGAGAGGCAGCAGCGAGCAGGGGCCGGCGCGTCATGACACCGACACCCCTCCTGGGAAGCAGGAGGACGGCGAGCGGTACGGCCATGCGCTGAAGGATGGGGAAAAAGGGCTGGGAGCCGGGGAGCGCGCTGGCTGACAAAGAGAAGAGAAGTTCGATTGCCCTAATCTTTCTGTTGAAGAGAAGGAGAGAGGAGAGAAAGCGAGTTTTTTGCCGAGTTGAGGACAGAATGTTGCAGGCGAAGGGAAAAGAGTTGAAAAGCTGAGCGAGTGCAGCGAGCCGGATATCCGAAAGGTTCGGTTAAAGATTGGACCGGGAAAAGGAAAAACGACTGCGACAACTGAGGGCAAGAGAGAAGGGACCTAGGGGACAAGTGAGAACGCGGAAAAACACCACTATGAAAGGCCTGGCGCCATGGCAGTAAACAAAAACAACGTCGTCCTGGGTGGCACGGCTTATTCTAAGCGTCTGGGAGTCTAAGGTTCGGGCAAAGCTTCTTTTCTCGGGCTTCTGCTTTTTGCATTTTCTCATCGAGTCATTCTTATGCCTCTTCTCTTCTCACCATGAAAAAAGAATGAAGAAGAATGAAAAAAACGTCCAATTTTGTATGTCAGAAGGCGGAGCAGGAGCCATTACGTGCGTCTTTTATGGACACGAAGACATCCCTGTGCTGGTTCGAATAATTTATTGTTGTGTCAGTCACTTGATCATAGAAAAGCGGGTGAAAAACGGAGGCAAAAAAGATGCTCGGGACGAGGCGGGGGAAATAGGAGAGCAAGTGCGCCGGTTAATTGGAATACACCATCAATCCGACAAAAACGGCCAAAATTTTTTTGACAGATGGATGACAAAAAGATGGGAAATGGGGCGGGGCGTGTGGGGGAAGGGNGTGTGGGGGAAGGGGGAGGGGAAATGAGGAAACAAGGAGATGGATTGGAAAAAGGTTGAGGAAGCTGATTTGGCGATTGGAAATTTGGGACTTGCACGGATGAAAAAAGTCGGGGAAGAGCGCATCGCCTACTGTGCTAGATTAGGTGCAAGTTTCAGTTTAGTTCTGGCAAAACTGGGGGTCGACTGTATAGGACAGAACAATACCTTGAACACTCAAAAACACTGTAAAATAACTTAGATCGTGATCATATGAGAATTTGAAATCGTTTCCCAAAAACAGAAGAAATGGAAAAAAGCATCATGACATTGACACAAGCGACTGTTGACTCAGCGACGCCAGGTCGAGAAACTTCCATTTCTTCTTTTTTCCGTTTTTCCCTTCCGTACTGTTTTGGTTTTAAACCTCACACACCAAGAAATTGGACAAGAAACACATATCCCATGAAACTAGGCTTGCACACCACACCTCTCCAAAATTTCGAACAAAATTTGAAACGAAAGGGATATGAATTATGTTGGTTTTTTTTTCGTTTTTCCCTCGGTTGCATGGCTGCTTTTAGGGACATAAATTTCGACAGCTTTTGGCTTTTTGGATAGAAGATCGGAAAGGAAAAGGGAGATGACAACTGGCTCCGCTTTTTTTTGTTGGGAATTGAAGGGAGGAAGAGGTAAAGTAAAAGTCATGAGACTGATGAGAATTTGAAATGGGTGAGGGACAAAGTGCCGGCAGGACAGAAGACGGAAACGGAGAGTGATGATATACACTCAATGTATTTTTTTGATGCATTTTGACCTGCACTTTTCCTTGGAAAGTGTGAAACAAGACGTCCTCAAGGTCTCCAGTCGACAGCTGAACTCGTGGTTTCTCAAAAAACGGAGAGAAACACTTCCCCCTGTTTCAGCCGGCGTTCTTCCATTGTGTACACATTCATATTATGACTTTTAGCATGGTATGTCACTAGACAAACTCCAACTTCTAGCATTCAAGACCTTCAACCTCAATCAACTAAACTTTCATTCCATTCCAATGTCTGTGTATTCATCTTCATTTTGTATGCATTGAAAATGGGGGAAACTGAAGAAATGAAAAACGCCTGAATGTCTTTAATGAAGGCGTTGCCTTTGCTCCTTAGCCTTGGGAAATAAGAAGGAGAAATGGGGACGTTAGCTTTGAATTATGTGCATCTGAAATGGGAAATGGAGAAGGTGATGGATGACGTGGCATTTGGCTGCCACATCTGCAATTGACGGGTATTTTTGACTTCCGGGTTCCTTTTTGCTAGAACGTTCCAGGAAGTGAAAAACGGAACTTACCGACAGGTTTTGAGACACGATAACACAGGAAAGAATAGGAAACTTCACTTTCTGATACCCAAAATCTATTTTAGATTCTACCTCCTGCTCCCACGTACCTCCTTGGTCTTACAATTGTCAAAGCAAGTGGAAGAATCTTCAAAACCTTTGCATTGCGTCAGAAACCCGGGCAGCTGAGTATTCTGACTTGCTCATACGTCATCGCAAATGGAAAGCTTTGGCGCCCGGCGCCAAGGGTATATGGAAAACGAGGGAGAAGCAGAAAGTGGTGGAAATGGGATATGTGAACGTTTTTTTTCACACTGAAGTCCAAAAAACAGGAATCTGGAGAAAATCTGAACGAAACTTGGATGGTGTCATCTAAATTTGACTTTGTTTTTAGGTTGAAACATCCAAAAATGAAAAATTGACGTGAAATTTGTACACAGCCCAACTCCCGTGGTACTTCCTGAGACCGACGCTTCAAATTTGAAAATTAAGACTGTAAACATTGCAAATCTTTATGAAACTGATTTCCAGATACCCATTGATGTTCAAATTGATGCACAGATCCTTCACAGACTGCACAGAAACTCAAAACACAACAATTCAACAACAACACCTTAAAATTCAAGTCCTCAATTGTTCAAAACATCCTCCTCACACTTCTGACTCCCTCACCCAGTTATCCCGTTATCAGCTGATGATATCCTGATGAATTCATGTGGAAAAAAAGAAAAAATACCCCAAACCAAGTAATCAGAAAGTCCCCTGGGCCAGGTCACACTTTGATAAACAACATCTAACTCACTATTTTTCTCCTGTTTTCCACCAATTATGAATCCTTCCTTTTTTGTGAGTGAGATTTTCGTGATTCTGTCCGTGTCCTCAAAACAACCTTGTTTTTGACAGACATTCTGACTCTTTGTCTCGGAGCACGCTCTCACTTTTTATCTCCATTAGACAGAAAAAATTTGTAACGTATAATACATGTAAATGCTTTTTTCACTACATGTCTGTGAGAAAATCAAGAAGTTTTGCGTGATAAAGGTGTTGGCAATACAATCTTCATTGGGTATGCGACACTTTCTTCCATTTCGTTTCCGAAAACGGCTTGTTTAGCTGTTCTGACTTATAGCTCTTGGACCAAGGTACCTGTAAGATGGTCTCTATGCAAATCTTTTCCTCTCGGTTATGTAAATCATGATTCCACAGCGCTCAGTGATGATAAAACTGAGACATTCCTTGAGAATCATCGATAAAAAACTTTGCATTCCCCTCTGCCGAATACGGAATACGGAAATCGAGAACGATCTATTTTATGACCATTTGCCGTTGGAAACCGTCGACGTGTTCACTTTTGAGCCATTTCTTTCCTTTTTCATCCTTCGTGCCCCCCTTTTCGTCAAAAAAAGTCTGTTTCAGGGTATTTTACTCCTAAAACACCTATCGAAATGGGAGTTTGGGAACTCCTGATAGCCCTGTGCACTAAACTTGGAATATGCTCTACGGATTCATGGCAGAAAGATGTGTTGATTGATCGCTGTAAGCGTTATGTCACAAAAGGACAAAAACACAGTTCGTAACAATTTTAGACGATCGAAAAGCTCAGTTACGTACTCTTTGTCACTTTATGAGAACTTGGATTGGATTTGAGGAGATGAGATCTTTCAACAGGGGCATTCCGGCGACCTATCGGGAGGAGTTCTTTGAGCATTGGTATCGGGTAAGTGGACCATCGTTAACATTAACGGCGCGCACCGAAATCTCTCTGAATTGCTTCTCTAAATGTCTCCGTATAGATTTTCTAAAACCTGCGTTCAATATATCACTGTATAAACTGTCGTTCACGAAATGTAATGATTTTCTAGTAGCGGCGAGCACCGTTATCTCAGTGTTTTGGTTGTCTATATCTGCGCACACTGATACGTTCATGTGCAGACGTTCCAAATACTCACTTTTACTATACCATGTTTCAGACCTGCAACAAGTTCGTCTCTGAACACATCTATGGCAAACCACATGAATCTATCAATTTCGTGGCCGAAAACGCCGGAAAACAACAACAAGTCGCCAAACTGCAAGGTATAGACCATCGAGAAGACTTCCGATGTGTCTGGGTTGAACCTGCACTAGAACGGAAAGGACGTTTTCAAGAGTTTCGTGGACCTGTACTGCTTCTCAGAAACTTGGAGAAAACTTTGATGAAGGTTGAGAAAATGGGGCTTTTGGATGGTTAGTTTTCAGAGGAATTATGAATCAAAACTTCTTGGTTTTAGAACTATTCAAACTGCTAGTTGACTTGAGAGATTATGAACAAGGAACGACCTATGAATGGACCAGGTTGAGAGATAGTAAGCAGAAGCTATGGGTCACGGCTATAATTCTATCCCCGTATGATCTCTTGGGGCAGTTTGAGTCAGAGAATGCTAACAACGGATTACGGTATGATTTCAATCATCAGAATCATCAAAAATGCCTAATTTCAGCTGGAACAAAGCCTACAAAGCAGAGCGCTTTGTGTCTATCACTGGCAGTGCTCCGGAACTCCGTTGTGTTATGAACAAGAAGTCGAGGAATCATATTGACTTTCACAGAAAGAAGATCAACGCATGGGTCAGAAAGCCAAAGCTAGACATGATCACGTTTATCAGTAAGTCAAGGGACATATGGCATTTATCTCGGGCTGTTTTCAGAGTTTACAGCGTTACTGTACAGTTACGCTTGTAAAACCTACAAGTTTGACCTGAAAAGCTACCTCAAGATGTTCCTGATGAGATTTGATGCAGCAGCAATAATAGCAAGAAAAGAGGCTCGCAAAATGATTGAACAAAAGCGGTTTACCATGTCGAGAACGGCTGTGAAAACTATCCAAAGGCTTATAGACTTTGAGACAAGTAAGCAAAACCTAATTGCATTTCGAAACTTGAACTTTAGGTCTATCGCCTAACGAAAAAACACTGATGAATCATGACACCGATTACACATCGGGGGAAGTGCTCTGCAAACTGAAAACTGAAGTCATGAACCTACAGTCAATGTTGAGAAGGACCAGGAACAGGACGAAGGAAAGAGATATCAAATGCCGGTTGAAAAACATTTCCGAAAGTCAGAAGGAACTGGTGTTCAAGCTGAAGAGACACTGGGATAAGAATACTCGCAATTGGGATGTGAAGGATGTTATCAGAACTTCTCTGGCTAATCGTTGGGAATGGGATTTCTGATCTGAGTTTGGTGAAAGTGATAAAACACCATTTTTTTCGTTGTGTGTAACCTGTCTTTGATGAAATTAGTTAGACAGTGTCTAGTCCCCGTTATCCCCACATGCTTCTTTGCCCCGCAACTCGTAATCTCACAGGCGCCGCAACGACACTCCGGTCGTACAGATGAGCGGTGTTTAGCGTATCTCACAGTTCGCGTTTTCTCGGCGATTTCCGAGAGTTCTTGAGAGTTTCTTTGAGTTTTGCGGGTTTATCCCGTGTTTTTATTGTGTTTTCGGTTAGAGAAGTGAATAAACTTCTTGTGGTATTGAGATTTCGTGTATTTGTCGTACACATTTTGAGATATAGCTTCAGCTATACACAACTTGGGGGCCGATTACCGTTTTTTCGCCGTTTTCCGCGTATTTTCCTCGGCTGGAACGGTGTCTTGCAAGTAGCTCAGACCGAAACTCGACTGGGAAACTGGTTGATTA
>LR537615.1:479636-492143 GCA_900883565.2 Caenorhabditis panamensis
CCCCCCCCTTCCAGCTGACATTCTCACTTTTTCTGTCCTATCTCTCTCAGATTCCCGAATGTTTGTTACCTTTTTCCACTGTGTTCAAACATTCCAATTTCCCTCCTTGTAGCTGTTACCCCACTTCTTTCAACTTTCTCAATGTTCTATGTTGCTCCATGTTCTCCCCCTCTACTTTAGAACGCAGTAGATGACACTTATTTGCCCTGCGCTTTCTTTTTCTCTATTTCTAAGATGTTTTCTTTGACACCTGATCCCAAATCTTCATCTGCTCTTCCCCCAACCTACATGAACTGATTGTATTCTTTCCGAAACTTACCAAATGCTTCCCTTCCAGCTGACATTCTTCTTTTTTCTGTTTGATCTCCCTCTGAACTCCTACGTTTTCACCAAATCATATGAGATTTTCCAAAAGAAGTACCCGTACATCTCTCTCTGTCCTTTCTTTTGAAGTATTCTATTTGTTACCTTTTTTCACTGTATTTCACAAAAATTGGTTTTGAATTGTGTTTTTCATTATCTCTCTTGTGTTTTTCATTCTTATCGTCAATCGTTTGTCCATTTTTCATACTCAAGGTTTCACATCTTTCTATTTTCCAAGAATATTGTTCTTTAAACTTTTTTTATCTGTCTTTTCATCTATATTATTCGAAAATAAAAGTCACCAGATATATTTGAATCATTGTGCCGTAAGGCCATTTGTTGGTTCGGTCGCTGACACCCCAAGAAAGGAAATACATAGATGAAAGAGTCCACCGACGAATGACTATTGGGGGCACTTCTTCAGAGAGTCATGCACCGTCGTTCGGCGGGTGTCGGCATTTTGCGGAACGGTGTGGGTGAGTCTTCGATGTCGTCTACTGTCTCCCCACAGCCCCACCTGCCATTCTCTCTTCTTCCCGGGCCATGTGCACACGCATTTTTCTTCTCTTCTTCTTTTTTTAATCATAGCAACGCGCATATTGTCCTTAATTCTCATTTTGAATCTCTCTGAGTCCTCCCCGTGCTCTCCCATTCCTCTCAAAATCTACGCATATACTCTAAAACCACCAATTCTTTCAGTTGTTTGAGTCTTTTTTTCTCCCTCTCATTAGAAATATACACGTGCTTTCTTATTTGTCCTTTTATAATCATAACGCGCCCTTTTTGATCTCATATCTCAGTTTGAATTCCACTATAACCAGCCTCGGGCCTTTCCATTTCTCTCGCATTGCACACACACACACACGCACGACACCTCCTTCCGCCACTCACTGTACCCTCTTCGTCTATCTCCTATTGGTTATCGATTTCGCTGCCCGTGGTGCTCTCCCAGTCCTTCGTCAGTCCCACCTGCCATCCTCTCCACCTCCCGTGCAATATGCACGCGTATGGTTCTTCTCTTAAGCATAGCCGCGTGCTAATTGTCCCTAATCTCCAGTTTGAATCTCACCGAAATCTGCCCCGTGCTCTCCCAGTCCTTCCGTACCGTATGCCTATACCACCTTACCCGAATCGCCTAAATATCTTTTTTTCATATCCTTTTCAGTTCAAATGTTATTTATTTTCATTCCAATTTTTGTATTGAAGTGTTTTTTGCAGTATTTCGGTTTCGATAGATATGGATCACGATACTCTCCTCGCCTCGCTCAAACAAGCGTTGGGTATCAACTTTCCTTGTGAGAAATTCCGAATTGGTAAGAATAAAAACCAATTGAAAACCAAATTTACAATTGCAGGTGAAAAATCTAATGTTTTACACCACGTATTGTGTGCTTCAGTGGGATACAGAATGATCCCGGACCACCAGAAGCCGGCAAGTCTTCGAGAATTCAACTTGAAAATGGTGGAGGTGAGATTCTTCCAAACTACATAGGTACTTTTGAATTTTTAAACTTTTTCAGACAATTGATAAGTTTTTCTTATTGTCTCAAAGAGATTATCCACATCTCCCTACCTCCTCGTACAAATTCGTCGCCAAACAGTTCAACGCACCAAGCATTGTTGAGCTCATCCCACCAGAAAACGAATCCGATGAAACGAAAAGATTCTGCTGGGCGATGTTCCAGCCCCACGGAGACAAAGGATTCCCCGAATGGAGAGAGTACCGTGTCAGACCGGTCATCCAACTGACGTTTGGTACAATTGAGGATCTTTGTCGGGGAAATGATCAGCTTGCTATCGGTGAGTTTTCTATCATATTCCTTTCAATTTAAATTACTTTTCAGAGCTGGTCTACGCTCTCGCCGATATGTTCGGCGATTGTTGCGCACCTGGAAGACTCTGGCGCAGAACTCTAAATCGAGGAATCGACGGCAACGGATCAGTCAACAGGCAAAATGCCATCTACTGGCTAGCCCTCTTTCTCTCCCCTCACAACCTGGTTCGGAACTTTGAATTCGAGAATTTTTCCTATTTTGGGTATGTTCACTAGTGATTCAGAGGAAAATCATGAACATGGAACATTTTCAGCAACTGGGGCCTAACTGTCCGTCGGGAGAAGTTCAAAACAACGGAGAGAGGGATTTTGGATAGTAGGCTTTTGAATGATGAGCTCTCGATTCTTCGAGTTGAGCCGTACAGAGAGCACTTGAAGTGGTGGGCTGGGCGCATGAAAACGGAGTGGAATGCGTACTTTAGTAAGTCTTTTTTTAGGAATACACTTTCATAGTTTCACTAAGTTTTCTGATCGTGATTGCTTTTTTTGTGACTCTGATGTAACACGCTTAGACTGCGTATTTTCAGAGCTCATTATGGCTATTAATTCTTATGCTCAAAACAAGAAACAAGACGATTGGGTCAGCAAAACCACCGCCATATACAGAAAACTAAAAGGAGCAGCTTACCTGGCACATAGTAAGGGGAAAACAATGCAATATCTCACTGAGAGCTTCATTCTGAATCTCGAAAAATGCCTAGATTTCACGGAAGGTATGGATATCGATATTTGACATCAGAAAAGTGAACATGCAATTCTTTCAGCCATTGATAAGTACGACATGATCCCCGCTATTGACAATGTCCAAAAGGACCCTGATTTCGATGAGATCAACGCCTGGCTCAAGAGAATCACCATCATGATTAATCGCGAAAAGAAGAACAACCAGAACGAAGTGATCCAGCAAAGTCTTCGCAGAATCGTGAAGAATCAGGAACGTGCCGCCGAAGAAGTGCTGACTTTTTTCAAGGAGAGAGTTCCGAAGAACAAGGAAGAGGGTCTGGACTACTTCACTCGACATGCAGAGTTTGCAAAGTTGTCCTACAAGACTGTCTCTGAACTCAAGAACATTATGCTTTTTGATCCCTCATCCTTCAACTTGGTTGAATATTTATCCTAGAACTTGGTTTTTCTTTCTTTTTGATCTCAAATCTTCATCATCTATGCTCCCAACTTTACCAAATTCTCCCCTTCCAGCTGACATTCTCACTTGTTCTGTCCCAGCAGCATTTATTTTCCCCATTGAACAATCCGATCTTTCCCAAACTCTTTTTCATTATTTTGGTCTGTACTCCCACCAAACTTCCCAATTCCCCTTGCAGCTGGTATCCCACTTCTTCCATTTTCTTGATGTCTCATGTTGCTCCATGTTCTGCCCCCTCCCTCCTCCTACTTTCGAAATTTTTTTATTGCACTTATTTCTTCTGAGGTCTCCTTTCCTCAATTCATAAGTTGTTCGTTTTTGAACCCTGATCCCAAATCTTCATCTGCTGTACTCCCAACCTACATGAACTGACTGTATCTTCATGGGAAGTTCCCAAGCTAACCCCTTCCAGTTGAAATTCTCACTTTTTCTGTCCTATCTTTCTCAGCTTCCCGAATGTCTGTGACCTTTTTACGCTGTGTTTTACAAAAAGTGGTTTTGAATTGTGTTTTTCAACATTATCCTCCTTCGTTCTTTAATTTTCCATACTAATACTCAAGGTTTCACATCTTTCAATTTCCAAGAATGTTGTTCTTTCAGTCGATTGTTTTTCTCTGTTTTTTTATCTTTATTATTCGAAAATAAAAGTCACCAGATATGTTTAGAGTCTTTGTGCCGTGAAGCCATTTGTTGTTTCTGGGGTTGATACCCCAAGAATGGAAATACATAGATGAAAGAGTCCACCTACGAATGACTATTGGGGGCACTTCTTCTGAGAGTCATGCACCGTCCTCCGGCGGGTGTCGGCGTATTGCGCATCGGTGTGCGTGAGTCGTCGAAGCCGTCTACTGTCTCCCCACAGCCACACCTGTCCTTCTCTCTTACTCCCGGGCAATGTGCACGCATTTCTCTTCCTTATTCTTCTAATCATAGCAACGCTCATATTGTCCTCAATTCGCACTTTGAATTTCGCCTGAGTCCCCCATTTTTCCAAAATTTACGCATATACTCTAAAACCACCGATTCTTTCAGTTCTCCGAGGATTTTCTTTTCCCTCTCACTAAAAATGTACAGGTGACTTCCTAAGTGTAATCATAACGAGCGCTTTCTGTTCTCAATTCCCAACTTGAATACCACATTCGCCAGCCCCGGGCCGTCCCATTTCTCTAGCATTGCACACACACACACGCAAGACACCTTTCTTCTGCCACTCACTATACCCTCTCCGTCTCTCTCCTATTGGTTATCGATTTCGCTGCCGTCCCCGTTTTGAAACAGTTTCTGCAGAGGGATTTCGTCGTCAAAACAGTCAAAACAATGGCATTCGATGCCATTCGAGACAAGGCCTTTCAGGGAATGGGACTTTTTCCTTTGACTGAAGACATCCTGCAACAGTTTGAAGGTAAGAGCAAAAGTTAGGTTTTAACTGAAGGTTTTTCTCAGGAATTAAGCCGGAAAGAAAAGGGCAAGCTGCGTTGCTTCACACTTTGCGTGTTTATGTGGCGTATGTACAGCTTCCAGGTGACAAGCAACCGGATTGGCGTCAGTTCGGCAATATTTATCTTCACGTGAGTGATTTTATATAAGGATTGTCTCAGCTTAAATTTCTAGAATTCATAATTTTCAGAACATCGAACGTGCCACCCGCCGCTTGAAGCCAACTCCAACGTCTCAAGCCAACCTCTCGTACTTCTACATCTCCAGCTTTTTGCGTGTCCCGAGTTTCGAAGATTCTTGCCCACCGCAAGAATTCGTCGGAGATAGAAGACTTTGTTGGATCATGAAGGATCCAGATGGAGGAGATTGGAGAGAATACCGTGCGAATCCGGTGATTCAGCGAACTTTCAATGCTGTTCGAACCGTCGGCCAGCAAGATCAAAACTTCTTGAAGGGTAAGCTCATTTTTTTAGAATTCGAAATTTTATAATACTTTTTTCAGATCTTCTCCTAGAGTTGTTACGAACTGAAGAAAGATCTGTGCCTCGCGAAGACTGGGAAACCGCTGTGAAGTCCTGCAGAGGAGAGGAACACTTGGTCATGATGCTCTCGATTATTCTTTGCCCATACAATAGCGCCGCCAACTTCGCAAAGGAAAATTTCAGTTCCAGAGAGTGAGTTTGAAACAGTTTTTATCTGATTTCATTGAAACTTCCCAGCTGGAATCAATACAAAACGGAAAGGAACTTCAAGATGAACTTGGATAAGACGGTCTTGAGCTGTGTGTACGGATCGCTTTCTCTTCTGCACACGATGGCCTACAGCGAGCAGATTGAGAAGTGGATGAGAAGTATGCACCTCGACTTCCATGCCTACTTCAGTGAGTTTTTTAAACCTTGTATTATAGCCAGTAAATCTGTAAATTTCAGACTTCATCGCCATGCTCAACTCATTCGCCGTCAAGAAGAACCACAGAAGTTTGTCGGAGAAAACAATGGTGATCTACCACAGACTGAGTGCCGCATACATGTTCCTCAGACAGACTAATTGGGATCTGAGTTTGTTGGCGTCCGTCAATACTCTCCAGAGGCTTCTCAAGCCAAATGAAGGTATAATTTTCTTTCCAGAATCCTAAGGAAACTTTCATTTTTTCAGAACTCGAAGGTGCCGATCTCAGATTCTTCCGGCAAGTTCCCGACATCCAGACCGACCCGATGTTCGACGAGATCAGCCACGGGATGACTGGGCTCAACCAGGTGTTGTACGCGAGGAAGATGGACGATCTAAATGGAGACGTCACGTATAGCCTGGACTACATCCAAGTCGATCAGGAGGAATGGTCCAACGAAATGAGAGAGAATTTTGAAGCTCTCGTTCGCACCGGTGGTCATGAAGACATGGACAAGATGGATGACTTCATCCAAACTGCTGACTTCAAGTCTCTGGAGGCTGTCTTCATGTGAAAGAAAACCGGGTAATTCACTCTTTATCTCCTCATTTTGTTACTGATCTGAACCAGTTATCTTCTGTTGTTTTCGCATCTTTTCCCTCAAAATTGTAGCTCCCCTTTTTCCCTATTCAAAATTGTTCTCATTTCAATTTGCTCTTTGATAGTTTGTTGTTTTTGTTTGTTGTTTTATTACCAATTCTTTATGTTTTATCGTACTTTCGAAGATTTTGAATAAAAAATAGAACCAAAAAAACGAATCACTGATTGACTGGGGCCGAAATCTTGTTGATGTAGTTGGGGAGGTTGAGAGGAGAGACATAGTTGGAGGATCGGCCTGAAAATTTCAGCTCTCATGTTCTAGTCCGCTGTCTCAAAATGTACACTCACCCTTTACTCCACCCAGCGCTCTCCGAGGTATGTAGAGTCGTTTGGATGGTAGAGATAGGGAGCGGCTTCCTCGGACAGGTCCTGAACCTGAAAATCAATGAAAAAACTGTCCTCAGAATGTGATTTTTACCTGGTTGTGTTCTTCACGCACTTCAACAAGAATTTCTGGAGTTTCGGCCTTCCGTCCGCGACCGCGACCAGTCCGAGCCTAGAACACATTCAAAACAAGTCCTCAAAATGTGAAACTCACCGTTTTCGATCCTCTCTTCGTGTGAGTCTTGGCGACGACCACCGGTGTTCCGATGTCTCCCTCCCCGTCGATCAAGGAGTCGAAGAACTGAAAAACGAGGGAACGTGAGACATCCTTGTGAAAATTTTACCTGGTGATCCAATCGATTCGTCTCCATTTCGGCATTCTCGACGTTCGGGAAACTTTCTCCTCTTCCGAGCGTCGATTTTCTTCTGCGACCGCGTCCACGTTCCCATCCACCACGACTCGAAGACGTCTGAAACACAATCATATTCAGTCCTCATTATGTGTAACTCACCGTTTTCAATCCTCTCTTCTTGGCGACGATCTTGGCGACGAAAACCGATTCTTCGCTTCCTCCCTCACCGTCGATCGGCCAGTGGAAAAACTGGAAAACAAAGAAAAATGAGACATCTTTGCAAAAATTATACCTGGTGATCAACTCTATTCGTCTCCATCTCATTCTCAACGTTCGGATCACTTTTTCTTCTTCCGAGAGTTCCTCCCACCTTGATTTGTCCGCGACCGCGTCCGCGCCCGCGCCCACGCCCGCGCCCACGATCCCTTCCACCGCGACTTGAAGACTCCTGAAGCTCAACCAAATGTTGTCTTCACCATGTTTCATTTACCATGGATTTCGCCGTCTTCTTCGTTTGAGAGATCTCGCCACTCATTGGAGTATTGGTCAAGGCCTCAAATGCAGAGAACCAATCAAAGTCGACCTAAAAAACGAAGAAAACTCACGTACATAATCATAAAAACATACCTGGCGATGGATTTGGTTTGTGTCCATTTGGATGTCGATGTTCAGCTGGTTTCCTCCATTACCGAGCGGTGTATTGAGCACGGGCACAGTTTTTTGACTTGCATTACCGGCGGATTTGTGAGTAGAACCTCCAGAGACTCCAAATTCACTCGTAGAGACTTCTCCGACGACCACTCCGCTCTTGGCCCTCTCCAGTCGCCTCTTTCTTCCAAACGCCTCCTGTTGAACTCTTCTGAGAGCAGATGCCGGGGACAGCTCCCGGTTTCGGTAGTCGATCGTGTTACTCGCCAGCGTGAACGGCTTGACGATGCTGAAAAGGAAGAGAACTCAAGAGAACTGAACTGAAATCTTGTATATTGAAGCGTTATGCACTAGTGTAACCATAGAAACAAAAATTAGTGAGAGATGGAGCAGTGAGTAATGAGCGAGACATGGAAAGAGTTAGAGAAATGCCCGTGTGATTAGGAAGAAAGGTGAAATCACGTCTTGTGATTATCGGATTCATTAGGAGCATCTTTTTTCGGTTGTACATACCTGAACTTGTCCATCGTCTCCTTGCAGTGTCCACTGGGATCTTGTCCGCCGGGTGAATTCAGACTGAAAGAGCGGAAAATGACTATCATTTTACAATAAAACATCAAAAAAGTACTCACCGGTTAGATTTTGGAGCTTCTGACGAGAATCGTTTTGTAGCGGTGCGGTTGATGACGGCTTTGAAGAGCAGATTCTGTAAACGAAAAGATTGAGTTCATTTTGGAAAAAAAAACGGGAAAGGTAGCAAAAGAAAAGTTTCAAAATGCGACGCCTAATTGTTCCCATCTCCTTGGTTACTAATCTCATGAAACACAGGCCCGCTAACGAGTTAGATCTGCAACACAGCTCCAATTACTAATCCCCTGCCTTCTGTTTTTCAAGGACGACTCGGTGAAGAAGTGTTCTGTAAGCAGGGACCATCCTATACAATGAGGTGAGAGAGGAAGCCGGTTAGTGAGAGAAATAGACAAAGAGAGAAGAGAGGTCCGTGTATTGCGCGGGCTTTTTCAAACTTACGCACAGAACATCGATTTTCTGTAGACCGTTCGAGGAGGGCGCCAGACGGCGCAGACAGTTGAACTTTCAAAGGTGCAGACACTTTTTCGGTCGACGGGTCTCGCAGGGAAGGCGGCGATTTGAATGTGTTCCACCCGCGCTTTCTACTTTTTGAATTTAATTCCTACTTCCATCTTGTATTTTTTGATGATTTTTGCATCAATTCACGTCCGAATTTTCACTCTCACTTTCAACGTGATACCAGAGCGGATGGAGGATTCTTGTAGTGCGTATGAAAGTAGGAGGAGGCGAGTTTTTTGATTGGGTTTTCAGTTTGGAGCGGTTCTTCAATCAACAAGTGTTTATTCGAACTGAAAGAAGCAATATACAGCAGGAAAAGACACAGTGGATAACAGGACACAACAGGTAAATTTGAAGAAACATGGAGATCGAGAATACATTTCAATAAATTTAGTCTCTGAGGTGTGGTGGCAGCATTCTGTTGATGAACTGATCCATCTCGACGTTCTTCTGGACGAGGATCTGGAAGGTCTTTACGACGACGGCGGATCCACGCATATCCAACACCTGGTGGAATTGCATGTCATCCACCGCCTTCTTCGCCAAGAACTCGACCTGCTCCGTCAGTGGGATTTGCATGGGGCAGTTGCAATTCTGGAGGTCTTTGTGCACTTGAATGACAACGGCATGATCATCCTCGGCGAAGAAACGTCCAATGGCCATTCGAGCGGTATTCTGATCCATGCGATAGTTCCAATTGAAGTTGTAGCGACCGACTTCCTTGCAGTCGCGGATCTTGGCGGCGTCGACTCCAACTCCTGCCTCGAATCTCTCCTCAAAAAGGAACCAGTGTCTTCTGAAGCTGCCCAAAGCTTGGTGCACAATCGCCTGGTCCTTGGCTCCCTCCTGGACAACTTTTTTGTAGCGCTTCAAGAGCTCGGCGAGGCCGTTGTCCGGGTGGTTCTTGGGCTTCCAGTCTTGGTTCGGCTTGGTTCGGCGGGTGAGCAAGTTGATCTCGTTGGCGATGTCCGTCTCCTTTTCGAGCATTGGCTTCTTCAACTTCTCGCAGTACTTCTTCGGATCGAAGAAGTCCTCCGCATCGTTCTCCCACCAAGAGGCTTCTGAAAACAGAAATGATAAGAGAAAGGTATTGACGGGTAATGAAACTCACCGATGGCATTTGCTTTTTTCTGAGAACGAGTGGTAGGTGGCATGATGACAAACTTGAGCTTGACAACCTATAAAAAAACTGCTTTGTAAGTTTTTTTGAGAAAAAAGGAGAAGAGAGAGAGAGAGAGACGGAATTGCAATTGAGAAAAGCAAAGTTTTTCCCGATGTTTCTGTACTCATTTTGCGAACAGATGTCGTTTACAGCCAGTTGCCAACAGACCACCGTTCCTTCTTCTTTCGATGTTGCTACTTTGATATCACATTTCCAACAGCTTCAAGTGTGCGCCCCTTCCCCCCTTTTTCTGTAGCAGATGGTAAATGTCAAACTTTTCCTATTGATTTTTGTCGGAGCGACAGCCCCCAAAAACTGGGAGCGGAGAAGAGAGAGACTGTACGTAGAGAGAGAGAGAGACAACCAACGGCTGCGGGTCTCGCATGGAACACCGCACCCTCTTGTCGTGTACGGGGAGCGAGAGAGCCAGAAAAAAAGTGGAGGTCACAGACAGAAGGGAGCGAAGGTGTGCGGAGGGGCGCTGATTTTTTAAAGGCGCAGCCCTTTTTTCAAACGGTGGGTCTTGCGGCGACATGAAAACCGACTGTTCGAAACTGTTTTTGAGCGACCATACTTTTTCATCAGAAATCTTCGGTTCATGATCGGATTCCGGCTCAAATTTCCCGGAGATTTATGATAGAGCGCTCTAATTGACTAAAATGAATTTTCATGTTTTTTTTATAGAGTCTATTGGTAATCAACAAGTGTTTATTCAAACTGATGAGGGAACAATACAGCAGAAAAAAACACAACAGGACACAACAGGTAAATTGGAAGAAAACACGAAGACGAAGATCGAAAATCCATCAAAACATTCAGCGTTTTAGGTGTGGTGGCAGTTCACATCATCGATTGATCCAACTCGACGTGTTTCTTGACGAGGAGCTGGAAGGTCTTGATGACGATTGCGGATCCAGGCATGTCCAAAACCTGGTGGAATTCCATGGCATCCACTGCCTTCTTCGCCAAGAACTCGACCTGCTCGAACAGTGGGATTTGGATGGGGTAGTGGCAATTCTGGAGGTCTTTAAGCACCTGAGTGACAACGGCATGCTCATCCTCCGCAAAGAAACGTCCGATGGCCATTCGATCCGTATCCATGTGACAGTTCCACTCGAAGTTGTAACGGTTAACCTCCTTTCTCTCACGGATCTTGGTGGCGTCGGTTCCGACTCCTGCTTTGAATCTGTCCTCGAAGAGGGACCAGTGGTTTCTGAATCTGCCCAATGCAATATGGACGATCGCCAGGTCCTTGGCTCCCTCCTGGACCACTTTTTTATAGCGCTTCAAGAGCTCAGCGAGTCCGTTGTCCGAGTGGTTCTTGGGCGCCCAGTCTTGGTTTGGCTTGGTTTGACGGGAGAGCAAGTTGATCTTGTTGGCGATATCCTTCTCCTTTTCCGCCATTGGCTTCATGAGCTTCTCGGAGTACTTCTTCGGGTCGAAGAAGTCCTCTGCTTCGTTCTCCCACCAAGAGGCTTCTAGAAACGGGAATGATGAAAGGAGTCATTGAATGGTAATAAGACTAACCTTTGGCCGCTTCCTCATCAAAATAAGAGGTAGTTGACATGACGAGGGACAAACTTGAACTTGACAACCTATAAAAAAGCTATGTTTCGATTTTTTTTGAAAGAAAAGAAGAAAGAGAGAGAGGGGGAGAGAGAGATTTGCATGAAAATGAGGAAAGCAAAGTTTTTTCTGATGTTTTTGAACTGATTTTGCAAACAGATGTCGTTAACAGCCGGTTGCCAACAGACCACCGTTCCGTCTACTCTCGATGTTTCTATTTTGATGTCTATTCCATCCAACAGCTGCAAGTATGCTTCTCTATCTCCTTTTTCTGTAACAGATGGTAAATTAAAAACTTTTCCTATTGATTTTTGTCGAAGCGACTGCCCCCAAAAACTGGGAGCGGAGAAGTGAGAGACTGTACGCAGAGAGAGAGAGAGACGACCAACAACGGCTGCGGGTCTCGCATGGAACACCGCACCGTCCCTAGTACAGGGGAGCGAGAGAGACAGGGAGAAAGTGGTGGTCACAGACAGAGGGGAACGAAGGTGTGCGGAGGGGCGCTGACCTTTTAAAGGCGCAGGCATTTTTTCGAATCATTGGTCTCGCAACGATATGAGAACAGACTGTTCGAAATTGTTTCTTTTGGGCCAAGCATTCTTTGTCAGCATAAATCTTCCGTTTTTGAACATTTTCCAGCTCAATTTTCTGGATATTTCATATTGAGTACTCTAATTGGCTGAAAATTGAATCTTCATTGTTGTCTGGTAACGCTAAAATACTATTTACATCCAGAAAAACAGAAAACTACGGGTAATTTTCAAAAAGTGTCATTTTTCAGAACTCAAAGTGCTCAAAAATCGAACCAAATCAATGCGACAAACCAAGCAATGCTCAAAAAACGCAACTTCACAAGGCTCATCAAAAAACACCGCCCCTGCTCGGCTTATGAATCTTGGAACATGATGGACCATTGCTGCTGGAAAAGCTGGGAAATCTCGATAGCCGGCAACAAAGGTTGGAGAGCTTCCCGCCTTCCTGAGTCTCTTGGAGGTTTGCCATGGCCGGCGACGAGGGGAAGCTTCCAGTGGGAGAGCT
>LR537615.1:494523-525477 GCA_900883565.2 Caenorhabditis panamensis
TGAGTCTCTCGGAGGTTCGTCATGGCCGACGACACAGGTGAAGCTCCCATTGGGAGAGCTTTCCGCCTTCCTGAGTCTCTCGGAGGTGCGTCAGAGCCGGCGACGAAGGGGAGCTTCCATTGGAGAGCTTTTTTCCTGCTTGAGCTGCTAACCGTGGCCTCCACACCTCATATTCGTGTGTCTTGACACGTTCATGGTCGCAATGAGTGCTACTGAAGTAACCGAGCCTTACCAATCTATGAATTGGGTAAGCTCGTTCCTTCTCTAGCGGTCGTGTGCAGACCTCTTTTGCGTTCCCTGAGACTCGTCCTTCTGGAAGTCGGAGTTTCGAAGCTTTCCAAGCTTGTGATCGGCATAACTGTTGACTTAGCGTACGGGTCTCACCGCTCCATGAATGGTGATATCATTCGCTCAGTTAGCGGTCGTGTTAGAACACCTTCCGCCCTTTCATATTCTAAAGCTCGGAGTCAAGGAATTTCAGTCTTGTGAACAGATCCATGTTATCGAAAGCTCTGTGATAACCCGGGCCGTGTTCACAAGACAGGGATGACCTGCAAAGTTCTTCTAGAGCATTCCCTAGAGATACACCGACTTATATTCATATTCCTATGCTTTGAATATATTCAGATCCCCGTGCTACCACTGCTGAGTGTCTTCTTTGATTACCACTTTAACATCTGGTCATCGGGTGGAACACTTAGAACTGGTTTTGCGGGGGAACACGTTTTGCCAGGTGAGTGGGGACCACTTCGGGGAGGGAGCCTAACTTTTTTTACAGGTCGACGACAATCTAACGAGTTTGCGGGCCTGCCACCGCAGCCTGAAGAGGGATATCGTACCATTCCTCTATTGGATACGATTTCGCTCTTCTGGTAGCGGTTGTATGGACCATTATGAGACTCTTGGCTTGATTTGGAGGTCATCAGGACCGCAGTTCGAGGAGTTGTCATCATACCGAAACAATACCGAGTATGATGTCCTCCTTTGAACCGCGGTCTGAAAGACCTATCTTCCTATTCTTCCTTATTCACCTGGTCTTGTATTCCATTACTGACTCTTGTTCAATGTAAGGTGAGTTTACAGGTGGAGTTCCTGTTAGGACTACTGATTCCATAATACTTACTAAGGTAACTATAGTATTATGCTTGGTAGTCCGGAACAGTGATGAAGCACAATCATTTTTTGAAATTTTTGATGATAATTTTAATCTGTTCAGGTTGATTCAGGTTGCCAGTTTGACAAAAAGTCGTTTTTCCGTTCGAGGAAAATGCTTTTGCCTGCCAAAAGGCCTCCGATGTTTTTCATCGCCCATTTCTCTCATTCTTGAAATTTGTGTTTTGAAAGTCTGTAATAAATCATTTTCTTGTTATTCTGTGTGAGTACTGTACACCTTTGACGCCTAAAACCTCGCCTATTGAGAACATTTCAAAACTTTCCAGGCAGTTCACACATTTGGGGTTTTTGACGATCCAAAATTGTGCCTATCATCAGCAGCATGACTTTCTCCGCCTACCTGCATTGTACAAACAATTTTGGATCAGAATAAGCCCGGTTATCTACAAAATTACAATCTTCTCCGGTCACTTTCAGGCGGTACAAGCATGGAACAGTAATTTTGAGTTATTGTTGTTCCCAACAAGCCTCTGATGATCGAAAACCTGCCTATCATCTGCAGGATAATTTTCTACATCTGTCCGCCATGTAAGAACATTTTCAGTTCACGATGAGCCCGGTTATCAACAGCATTACGATCTTGCCTGATTATTTCCAGGCACTATTTCAAAACAGTTATTACTGTTTTCAACGAGCGTCCGTTATCTGCCTATCATCAGCAGTATAACTTTCTTCAACTACCAGCCTTGTGCGAACCTTTTCAGATTACAATGAGCCCAGTTATCAACAGCATTACGATCTTCTCCGGTCACTTTCAGGCGGTACAAGCATGAAACAGTAATTTCGACTTATTGTTGTTCCCAGCAAACTTCTGATGACCAAAATCTGCCTATCATCAGCAAAATAACCTTCTTCACCTGTCCGCCTTGTACAAACATTTTCAGATTACAATGAGTCCAGTTATCAACAGCATTACGATCTTCTCCGGTCACTTTCAAGCGATACGAACATGGAACAGTAATTTTGAGTTATTGCTGTTCCGAATAAACCTCTGATGACCAAAATCTGCCTATCATCTGCAGGATAACTTTCTTCATCTGTCAGCCTTGTGCGAATATTTCCATATCACATTGAGCCCGGTTATCAACAGCATTACGATTTTTCCCGGTCACTTTCAAGCGATACAAGCATGGAACAGTAATTTTGAGTTATTGCTGTTCCCAGCAAACTTCTGATGACCAAAATCTGCCTATCATCAGCAAAATAACCTTCTTCACCTGTCCGCCATGTACGAACACTTTCAGTTCACGATGAACCCGGTTATCAACAGCATTACGATCTTTTCTGGTCACTTTCAAGCAAAGGAGGAATGGAACGGTAACTTCGAGTTATTGTTGTTACCAACAAGCCGCTGATGATCTAAAACCTGCCTATCATCAGCAGTATAATCTTCTTCATCTGTCAGTCTTGTGCGAACCTTTTCAGATTACAATGAGCCCAGTTATCAACAGCATTACGATATTCTCTGGTCACTTTCAGGCAATAGAGACATTGAACAGTAACTTTGATACTGTTTTCTGCTCCTTTCAGCTTCTAGCAGATGTTCTCAACCTCAATCTCCCAATTTACGACTCTTCCCGATAGCTCCAACAAGTTGCTTTCTGCTCACCTTCCCCCAGCAGCCTGTCCAATTGATTTTTCCGCGCAGAGACTGTTGGATTGTGAGAGAGTAGAAAGGGGCGTGATGGTTTTTTAAAGGCGCACGCCTTATCCTCAGCAGGTCCCGCGGCGAACGGGAACACACGCAACAAAGTTTCAATTTAGGCCCAATAATTTTTATTTTTCAATTTTATTCATTTTTCTTCGTGTTTGGCTCATTTTTCGCGGAGATTCCGGGAAAACTGCTCATTTTTTTTGGAAAAAATTATCAAACTACTAATATAATTCAGTCATTCCTGCTAATTATCGACTGGAACGGTGAGTAGCGCATATAGAAACCTTTTCAGGCCTAAAAAACAGTTTTTTAAGCGTAAAAATCAATTAATTTTTTCTAAAGTGCGTTTCGTTTTGAGAAAATCTTCCAGCTAAATTTTTTTCAAGTCAAAAAAAATGTAAATCTACTGAAAATTTGCATAAAAGTTCAAAATTAGTAACCAAAAAAATTTGAAAAAAAACTAGTTTCAAAAAACTCTTTGATGAATTCATTTCGAAGACTATTTCTCGAACATAACTCTTCTTTCATTCTCAAGTTTTACGGCAACCACCATTTCTTTAAAGCTCGGAACGAAGGAGTCTCAGTCTGGTGATCAGGCATTTCTTATCAAAAGATTCCCAAACATTTTTGTTAAGTGAAGCTTCTGATCACCGGACGGTGATGACCTGCAGAGTTCTTTAGAGCATTCATCGGCGCAGTTCAAGCCTCCTTTAGTCTGAAGAGGGTCTAGATTGCCGGTACTAACCGAGTGCTCCTTATCACGCAATAAGTGGTAAGGAACACTGCGTTTAGTGCCGGTTGTTGAAGCCCAACTTTCGAATCACGCCTCCTCACACAGTCTTCCACTTATAAGGTCGAAAGGACCGCGTTGCTCTCGTTTGTGTTTCAATTCAGCAGATAAGAATCAACCGAGCGATAGTAATTGCGGTCCCCAGGACTCATTTTCTCAGAACCAAGGAGTCCCTGTCCAGCGTTCCAGATTGTTTTACTTGTCATCATGGACAGAGTAAAGCAATCAAGAACGCAGGACAGTGATGACCTGACACCTTCTATGAGTTTTTCCGAGATAAACCCTTCTTCATCCAAGGTCGAAAGGACCGCTTTGGTTTGCGGCATGCTAATATTCTACAATAACGAATATTAGCTGTTGTAAACCAATAGCGGTCCCCTGGACCTGCTTTGCACCTTCCCCCACCGCCCACCCTCATTCTGCTACTCCCATCCCTTATTCTACTACTATGCATATTCCACAGTACTGTACTGTGATGCCAAGGTGAGTTTAACTCTCAAGCTGTCTTTCAGCAGCTCGCGGGGTCTCTGTCTGGCGTACCTAGGCATCTAACTGCAAATCCTTCCGTGATAAGTTAAATACTTAGGTTCGCTAGATGGCGATATCCTACGAGGGTTTTGGAAATTCTTGGGTATAGCTGAGTTTGTCAGTTTTTGAAACAAAGGAGTACTATTGTGTTGTTTTCAGGATCTTCATCGCTGACCTTGAGCAACCAGTTGGTACCTCCATTTCTCTGGAGAGGGTCTAGATCGCCGGTACGAGAGGAGTGATTGATGCCATACAACAAGTGATATCATTTACTACTTCGAGTACCGGTTATTGAAGACCAGCTTTCAACCAACATGAATCCCTATCATCTGAGACGGTCCCCTGGACCTTCTTCACCCCTTCCCTCTATACCCACCCTTATTCTACTAGCCCCATCCCTTATTCCACTACTCTGCATACTCAACTGTACTGCACTGTGCTCCCAAGCAGCTCATGGGGTCCCTGTCTGGCGTGCCTAGATGAGTCTACTACAAATCCTTTGAGGATATGTAGACAAAACTACGGACGCTAGATGGTGATTACCTACGACGATTTTTTGAACGCTTTGAACTCGGGTAAGTTTGCATCTACAACTTGTAGCTATAACGAAATTGATAGAAGAAACCTTTCTCAATGTTCAGAAGCACTTCAGAGCCAGTCACTTCTATTTGAACATCACAATGTGCTCAGTTGTCACGGAGTACCGGGAGTCTTGAACAACGATGCGCTCACCAGTCAATGAAAGTCTGCTTACAGAACAGCAACTGTAAACTGGGCCTTCACAACACATTGAAGAATCTTTCAGGTTATCACTGTCCTGTAAACCAGGCTAGTCTGCTATGTTCAGGATGACAAGTAGGCCCATCTAGTCCACTGAACCGGAACTCCTTCTTTCCGAGAACTTGGAAGCTTACCTTGGAAACAGAATACAGAACTGTTGAATATGTAGAGTAGTAGAATGAGGGGACGATTGTCGTCGGATATCACCATCTAGCATACCCAACCTGTTCACTTATCACGGAAGGATTTGTAGTGAACTGGCTAGGTACGCCAGACAGGGACCACGAGCTGCTGAAAGACAGCTTACCTTCAGACTTCAGTATCCCAAAAACTGGTGAAGTCACCTTGGGAACACAGTACAGTTCTGTTGAATATACAGATTAGTAGAATGAGGGATGGGAATAGCAGAATAAGAGTGGGCGGTAGAGGAAGGGGCAAAGAAGGTCCAGGGGACCGCCTCGGAACATAGAGGCTCATATTCACTATTTTGTGATATTAACCCAATATGTTCCGATGCGGACCTTTCGACCTTGGATGAACCGGGTTCATCTCAGAATAGGAAGTAAGGTTTCAGGTCATTACTGTCTTGTGGACCAGGTACTCCTACTATGTTCGCAGTGGCAAGTAGGCCCACCTAGTCCACTGGACAGGAACTCCTTCTTTCCGAGAACTTGAAAGTTCACCTTGGAAACAGAATACAGAACTGTTGAATATGCAGATTAGTAGAATGAGGGTCGGTAGAAAGGAAGGGGGAAAGGAGGTCCAGGGGACCGCCTCAGAGCATAGGGACTCATAGTCACAGTTGTTTGATATAAACCCTCTATGATCTGAAGCGGTCCTTTCGACCTTGGATGAAGACTGGTTCATCTTAGAATACATGGGAAGGTTTCAGGTCATCACTGTCTAGTGTACCAGATCTATCTACTATGTTCGTAGTGGCAAGTAGACAAACCTAGTCCACTGGACAGAAACTCCTTCTTTCTGAGAACTCGGAAGTTCACCTTGGAATACAGAACTGGTGAATATGCAAAGTAGTAGAATAGAATAAGGGAAAAAAGTAGCAGAATAAGGGTGGGTAGAAAGGGAGGGGCAGAAAAGGTCCAGGGGACCGCCTGAGAAGATAGGGGCTCATAGTCACAACTGTTGGATATGAACCCTCTATGTTCTCAAGCGGTCCTTTCGACCTTTGATGAAGACAAGTTCATCTCAGAATAGGTTTCAGGTCATTACTGTCCTGCGGCCTAGAAGGACCTACTTTGTTCATGTTGACAAGTAGAGCCACCTAGCCCGCTGGACAGGAACTCCTTTGTTCCAAGGAAGGTAGCAGAATATATGATGCAAGGTGTCAAACCTTACGGTCAAGAAAGGTGGCCCTAAGGCCCGTCCTTTCGACCTTTCCATTAGACCACTCGGAAAAAACCGAGGGGGCCCGGGAGATCCGTCTCCCAGGCCAGGCGATTGAGGGGAAGAAGTGGAGAATGATGGAGAATGGTAAGGAGTCGAGCCCTTTTATACTCAGCGAACCCTGGCCAGTGGGCGGAGCTAAACGGAGAGAGCGCAAGGAAGGAGGAGGCGCAGCGGGGGTCCGGAGCGCAGGGAGGGAGCGATGAGTAATAATGAAATGAAATAAAGGTTTCAGCAGAGCAAATGAGAATTACAGGTCGGGGAAGAGGAATCAGGAGACAAAAAGTAGATATTCGAGATCCTTATCAAATTTGGAATCTGATGATGGGCAGAATAGCTGTGATTGGAACATTGTGAAAAACTGAAAAACGCAAAAAAAATTGAAAAAGATTGAACAGTGGCAATGGAAAACAGAGAGAATGATAACCTATGTGTTTTAGAGTGAGATGAACATGAATTTGAATGAAAATAGCCGGATTGAGAAACGAAAATCTTCATGAATTCTTCATTTCTGATCAAATTCGATTTTAAAAACCTGAAACAGGTAGAAAAATGTCTGCTAAGAAACATTTTAGTTGATCATTTTTTGTTATCTCTTCTGGTTTTTGAGTTGGAGCCGAATTCCCAAGACGTTTCCTGTCGGTGGGCAGCAAGGGCAAGTTGGCGGCGGAAAGTGGGGCGAGATTGGTTAGAACTCCGCGGTCTCGGGAGAACGGTTCTAACTTGAAAACCGGAAGAGACATCGAAAAGTGATCAACTACAAAGTTCATCAGCTGACATTTTTCTACTTATTTCAGGTTAGAAAAATTAAATTTGATCAAAATTGAAGGTTTTGAATTTTCAATCTCGCCATTTTTTTTTTCAAATTTTTGTTTATCCGACTTTGCAGCAAACAGATGATCATTCTCTCTGTTTGCCATTGTCACAGTCCCATTTTCTTTCCATTTTTCGCGTTCGGCAGTTTTTTCTAAATTCTCCAATCACAGCTGATCTGCCTATCACCAGATTCCAATTTCAATGAGGATTCCGAATATCTTCTTCTCATCTCCTAATTCCTCATCCCCAATCTGTAATCCGCATTCACCCTGCTGAAACCATTATCTCAATCCATTATTACTCATCGCTTCGTTCCTGACCGCACCAGCCGCTGCGCCTCCCCGCTCCTTGCGCTCTCTCCGTTTAGCCCCGCCCACTCTGCAGGGTTCGCTGAGTATAAAAGGGCTCGACTCCTTACCATTCTCCATCATTCTCCACTTCTTCCCCTCAATCGCCTGGCCTGGGAGACGGATCTCCCGGGCCCCCTCGGTTTTTTCCGAGTGGTCTAATGGAAAGGTCGAAAGGATGGGCTTTAGGGGCACCTTTCTTGACCGCAAGGTTCGACACCTTGTATTCTATATTCTGCTTCCTTTCTTGGAACAAAGGAGTTCCTGAGTTGTTCTGATGGAATGGTCGAAAGAACCTCATCAGAATAGCGCAAGTTTATATCATACAATATTGAGTATAAACCGGGCCATTCTGATTGCGGTCCCCAGGACCGCATTTCCTGGAACAAAGGAGTTCCTGTCCAGCGGGCTAGGTGGCTCTACTTGTCATCATGAACAGAGTAGATACATCTAGGCCGCGGGACAGTGATGACCTGAAACCTTACTACCCATTCTGAAATGAACCCGTCTTCATCAAAGGTCGAAAGGACCGCTTGAGAGAATAGAGGGTTCATATCCAACAGTTGTGACTATGAGCCCCTATCCTCTCAGGCGGTCCCCTGGACCCTTTTCTGCCCCTCCCTTTCTACCCACCATTATTCTGCTACTCCTATCCCTTATTCTATTCTACTACTTTGCATATTCCCCAGTTCTGTATTCTGTTTCCAAGGTGAACTTTCAAATTCTCGGAAAGAAGGAGTTCCTGTCCAGTGTACTAGGTGGGCCTACTCGTCATCCTGAACATAGTAGACCGCCCTGGTGCACAGGACAGTGATGACCTCAAACATTCCTACCCTTTTCGAGATGAACCAGTCTTCATTCAAGGTCGAAAGGACCGCTTGAGATCATAGAGGTGTTCATATCCCACAGTTATGACTATGAGCCCCTATCTTCTCAGGCAGTCCCCAGGACCTCCTTCACCCCTCCCTTTCTACCCACCCTTATTCTGCTACTCCTATCCTTTATTCAATTCTACTACTTTGCAAATTCACCAGTTCTGTATTTTGTTTCCAAGGTAAGTCTTCAAGTTCGCGGAAGGAAGGAGTTCCTGTCCAGCGGGCTAGGTGGTTCTACTTGTCATCATGAACAGAGTAGAACCACCTAGGACGCGGGACAGCTATGACCTAAAACCTTCCCACCTATTCTGAGATGAACCCGTTTTCATCCAAGGTCGGAAGGACCGCTTTAGAGCATAGAGGGCTCATATCAAACAATAGTGATTATGAGCCACTATGCCCTGAGCCGGTCCCCTGGGCCTCCTTCACCCCTCCCTTACTACCCAACCGTCTTCTGCTACTCCCATCCCTCATTCCACTACTTTGCCTATTCAACAGCTCTGTATTCTGTTTCCAAGGTGAGCTTTCGAGTTCTCGGAATGAAGGAGTTCCTGTCCAGTGTACTAGGTGGGCCTACTTGTCATCCTGAACATAGTAGACCGGCCTAGTGCACAGGACAGTGATGACCTGAAAGATTCTTTTATTTGCTTCGAAGTACCAGTTTGTTCCTAAGAAAGCCGTGCTGTTCTGGAAAGATTCAGCATCTCATGGGGTCCCAGTCTGGTGCACTAGCCTGACTGACTGCAAGTTCTCTCTGCTAAGTCAGGAGGTTGAGTGACACTAGACAGTGATTTCCTATGATCTTTTGTTCTATTTAAAAGGTTCTTCTCAACAATACGTCACTATGAGCCCGCGTAACAACCGTAATATAGATCCATCTAGGACGCGGGACAGTTATGACATGAAACATTCCTACCTTTTTCGAGATGAACCAGTTTTCATCCAAGGTCGAAAGGACCGCTTCGGTACATATTGGGTTCATATGATGCATTATTATGAGCCTCTATGTTCTGAGGCGGTCCCCTGGACTATCTTTGCCCCTCCCTTCCTTTTTTCTCCTTGTCCCACTACTCTGCATATTCAGCAGTACTGTACTGACTTAGAAACTCCCTTGAACTTTTTTTAAAAGCCCTTCTGCTCCTACTATCTTTTTTCGTTCGTTCTTCAACTCTTGACTGACTGTCTTGTCTTTAGCTTCACTTTCTCTATTGCCAACTTTCAGTACCTTCTCGCTTCGCTTGCACCATGTACGAAAAGAAGTTCACTTCGACCCATGTCTTCAAGAACGTTTCCGAGTTGAAAGTTGAAGACAGCCCAGTCAAGAAGTACTTCGGAATGCCATGGTGAGAAATCCTTTAACGAAAATGATAGAAAAGTTTTAAACTTTAGTATGATCCGTGCAAGGCATACGGATAGCAATCTCAGCCTCTTTTTCTGTGGCGAAATCAGAAATGAGGTGAAGAAGCCGTGGTCCGTAGACGTTCATTGCGAATTTCGCGTGGTCTCTGGGAAAGGATTGGCAAGATTTGCATTTGACTATACATTCGAAACAAGAAACAACGCGGGATACCCATTCCGTACTTGGGAGTACATTCTCAAAAACCACGTGATTGATAACACAATGACTATCGAGTGCAACGTGACCATCAAGAGCATGACCGGAATAGATCGAAAAAGAAAGTTGAGCTTTGCCGATCCAAAAGAGAACCGGACGGATGTTGTTCTGGTGCTCGGAGAGGAGAAGTTCAACGTCTCCAGAGTGGTAAGTATGGCCTGATAATATTATTCAAACGAGTTTTGATTTTTCAGCTCCTGGCGTCTTTCTCGAAATACTTCGAGGTGATGTTTTTCGGCCCATTTTCTGAGGCCAAGAAACCCATGATTGAGCTGGAAGAAGTACATCCCGAAGACTTCCAGCTGCTCCTAGAGTTTCTCTATGGAAAGCTGTTTGTCAAGAGTTAGTAATTCAACATTTTACGCGTTCTGCAACAACGTTTTTCAGCTGACACCGTGGATGCTCTCCTCTATTTGGCGGATCGCTTCGACGTGGAAATGATCCGCACGCGTTGTGAGAATTTTCTGCTCGATACCTCTGAGATGGACAACAAGAACAAACTGCGCATCGCCGATGCTTTCAACCTCGAAACCGTCAAGAACCATCTCTTGAAGGATGTGAAGACGCCGGAAGATATCAAGGATCTCGTTCCGACCGATCCGAGCGAGCTGAAGCAGTCCACGCTCGCTGAAATTGTCAAGACTCTCATCGCTCCGCTCTAAACTGCTCATCGAATTGTTAACTATAACATTTGCATCTGTGAAGTGTTCCAAAAAATGAAATGAAGTATGATGTTGTTTTCAAACATGACATTTTCTACCAACCAATCTTCTACAAACAATTTTGGATTACAATGAGCCTGACTATCAACAGCATTACGACCTTCTCTGGTCACTTTCCGAGAAGAGAGACTTGAAACAGTAATTTCGAGTTATTGTTGTTCCCAACGAACCTCTGTTGACCCAAATCCGCCTATCATCTGCAGGATAACCTTCTTGACCTGTCCGCCTTGTACTAACATTTTCAGATCACAATGAGCCCGGTTATCAGCAGCATTACAATCTTCCACGGTCACTTACAGGTAATCGGACATTGAACAGTGAATGAAGTTATCTTCTCTGTCCCTTTCTATTGTCCTTAGCAGATGTTCTTCCTCTCAAGCTCATTTACGACTCTTCCCGACAGCTCCAACTTGCTGCACTGTTCTCCTCTTCCCCGGCATTCTGACGACTACACACGGGCCCATCGAGATAATAACACAACTATCCAGACATTAGAACTCGCCTCCGACGACTGAAAACCTGCCTATCATCAGCAGTATTACCTTCTTCATCTGTCAGCCTTGTACCAACATTCTCAGATCACTATGATCCCGGTTATCAACAGCATTACGATCTTTCCCGGTCACTTTCAGGCAACGGAGACATTGGACAGTAAATCAAGTTTTGTTTTCTATCCTTCACCATTTCCTAAGCAAATGTTCTTCCTCTCAAGCTCATTTACAACTCTTCCCTACAGCTCCAACAAGTTGCTTCCTTCTCTCCTTCCCCCAGCAGCCTGTTACATCGATTGTCCCGCGCAGAGACTGTTGGACTGTGAGAGAGTGGCGAGGGATAGTGGGGGGTGGTCACAAACACTAAAGGCGCACGCCTGGTTCCCAGGCGCAGGTCCCGCAACGAACGGGCATTGAATGGAGGGAACACATGTAGTAAAGTGCAAATGTAGCTCCAATTCTTTCCATTGTTTCAATTTTATTAATTTTTCTTCGTTCTAAACTCTTTTTTCTGGAGAATCCGAAAAAGTTGTTCATTTTCTCTGAAAAAAACCTTTTTTGATACGGCTCGTTCAATTCGTGTCATTTTTCGCTGTCTCTAATTATCAGCATTCCCTAATGTACCTTGCGCATATCGTTCCCAGCACACGGAAAAGCCCCGTGTTCCATTTTTGACTCAATTTTACTCAGTAATGCTTGCCTTACAGACTTCATCATCGGTTACATCCTCCCCACACACAATCTCAACCATCCATGCCTAAAACTCCATTGAAGAGAGGTCGCCAGCCGGAGCCGAATGTTCCACCTGTCGAAGAAGAGCAAAAAGAAGAACAGACTGCTCAACGACCAATTGCCGGATCGCTCGCCGATGGAATCGACGACTGGAGACCAATGCGTCGAGATGTCAAACTGAACTCGTCGGATTCGGACACGGACGAAGAAGAGCTCTTGCCACCGTCAGCTCAGAAGAAGAAGAGCCCAACTGCTCTGTCGCCGACTCTTCCACAAGCATCTGAAGAGAACGCAGCGGCGCCGAAGACTCCAGCTGTCCTGAAACGAACTCGTGAGGTGATGGAGCAGGAAGATCCTGCTGTCGTTGATGCTCCCGGTGCTCAGTACGTCACACCTGAGGAAGATGTCTACGATAGTGACAAGGAGGACGAGTATGTGAACAGAGCGGTGAGTTTTGCCTCTTTTCACCCGATTCCCTTGAAGAACCAAATTTTCAGAACGTCGAGCTCTTTGGACTGCAGTTGTTTCGCGGGAATTGGGAAGAGCACTTCAAGAAAGAAGACGAGGCGCACTTGAGCAACCTGAAAACCACCGACCTCAATCTTGCCATCCAAACCATGGATTCTTCGACCGCCGAAGGTATTATGGAGGGCCTCGAGAGTCACGTGATCTTCAACAAGCTCACCGCTGCCCCGTTCTCCCTCCATGAGGCGATCCGAACACACACAAAAGACAGAAGCAGAGATTTGGAGCGTACTGTTCGTACCGTTCTCCATTATCTTCCTATTCTGTTCTTACGGAGCCCCAATCGCGAACACAACACCATCTTGAACTGTGCCATCATCTCGGATCATGTGAGTTGGTCATTGGTTTGAATGTAATCTGTTCACATTTGTAGGAAAGACTCGTCAAGTATCTCATTGACATCGGCAGTCCATTGGATATCAAAAACGTCGACGGTATGGGGGCCGTTCAATTGGCCACGATCTACAGCAATCCGAAAATTTTCCGAATGGTTTTGATGCGCGGTGGAACGTTTCATTACCTACTTCGGGAATATGGAGTGTGCTATCCGTTCCGTCCACACAGGTTCGTACTGTTAAACTTCCGATTTCAAATCTATCTTATGAAATTTTTGCAGAGCCTACTTCGAATCGAAGCCTCCGAGCGAGCGTGATCCTCTCTTGCAAGTCGTTTCCGAAGTCAACAGAGAAATCGACAGTCTCTGCCTGAGACATCGATCCCAATTCCAGCCAGATGAGTGGGTTACTCAGGAATTTGGACCCATTGTCACTCTTCCTCGTGGAAAATTGGCGGATCATGGGTACAAATACACAGTGACTTTCCGCTTCCCCGAGATATCGGTTGCGAATGATCACAGATTCATGTTGGCTCTGATTCCAATTCAGTTTTGCCCTGTTGAGGTGAGTTGTCACTTTTTGTTGAGTACATAGAATTATATGTTATGGTTTTCAGAAGCGATTGGCAGTCAAGATTCCGGGAGTCCGAATGTCAGCCCTACCGGAAATCAATAGAGTACCATGCCACTCGTTTGCGACGAACAAAACCAAACATCCCACCTACTTTGATTGCACTCGAGGCGTTTTGGATCAGTTGCGACACCCGAAGAACTGGGCGGTGAGAAGTTTGGAGTTTCCCGGAAACTATCCAGCTGCGATCAAAGACTTCCGAACCACGTTCGTTCTGGACACCCATGTCGATCCCAGGGAGCCGTTCGATTTCTTGGCCTGCCAAGTCTTCCGCGTCGAATTATGGGCACCTATCCCAAGTCTCTTTCTCAATTACCGCCCACCGTCCACATCTCCGAGACCCTCACAACAACGCGGATCCCCAAGATCACCAGGCCCGATCAGAAGAGGAGGAACACCCAATCGCAATCAACAGTGGAACCAGAACCAACACCAAGCGAATGGCTCCCATCAGCAACCGGGGCCCTCGCAAAGACATCCCTTCCCACGAAACAACAACTTCAATGGCCGCTTCTAGTAGAATCGTGGACCCCCCAAATGGCTCTCCAAACGGTACGAAAACCCCACAAATCTCCCATCCCTCTCCTCCTTATTTTTATCATACTTCTGGCCCCTCCTTCTCCAATTAGAAACCCCTGAGTTTTTTTTCTCCACTCTTCATGAATCCGACCTATCCGACAAATGTGCTACAGATATCCTCGTTGTTTTTCATTGTCCGTTTTTTTTCATTTTTTTTCGGAATAAAAATTGTTTTTTATCAGAAATATTGTTAATTTTGTTCCTTTTTCATGAGGTCTCCATCTTTGTCTCGAGAAGTCTCCCAATCGACAACTCCCATCCCGCTACCACAGTTCTTTGCGTTTGTTCAAGCAGTGGCAACGTATCGACAGCATTATAAAACTTTCCAGACATTGAAACTCGCCTTCGTCGACTGAAAACTTGTCTATCATCAACAGTATAACGTTCTTCATCTATCAGCATTATCCGAAAAGTTTCGGATCACAACGAGCTTGGTTATCAACAGCATTACGATCTTCCCCGGTCACTTTCAAGCAATGGAGACATTGAACAGTAAATAAAGTTATATTTTCAGTCCTTTTCCATCATCTCAAACAGATGTTCTCGCTCTCAAGCTCATTTACAACTCTTCCCGAAAGCTCCAACTTGTTTTACTGTTTTCTTTTCCCCCGGAATTCTGGCGACTGCACATTCACCCATCGGCAGCGTTACAATACTTTCGAGACATTGAAACTTGTGTTTGGAGCCTTCGACAACTGAAAAACGTGCCTATCGTCGGCAGGATAACCTTCTTCATCTATCAGCTTTGTATGAATATTTTCATATCACAATGAGCCCGGTTATAAACAGCATTACGATCTTCTCCGGTCACTCACAGGTCATGGAGACATTCAATAGTCATTTCGGTTATGTTCTCTTCATCTTTCCATAGTTCTGAGAAGATGAACTTGTCTCAATCTCCCGGTTACAATTCTTCCCGACAGCTCCAACTCGTTGCACTGTTCTCTCCTTCCCCAGAAATCTGACGACTACACACTGGCCCATCGAGATCATTATATAACTTTCCAGACATTGTAACTCGCCTCCAACCATTAAAAAACCTGCTTATCGTCAGCAGTATAACTTTTTTCTTCTATCAGCCTTGTACGAACATTTTCAGATCACTATGAGCCCAGTTATCAACAGCATTACGATCTTCCCCGGTTATTTACAGGCAGTCAAAACATTGCACAGTAAGATGAATTATGTTTTCTTTCCTTTTCCATAGTCATAAGTTAAGCAGATTTTTACTCTTTTAAGCTCATGATTTATGACTCTTCCCGACAGCTCCAACAAGTTGGACCATTCTCTTCTTCCCTTGAATTCGGACGACCACAATCTCCCATCGGCAGCATCACAAAACTTTCGAGACATTGAAACTTGTGTTAGGGGCCTTCGACAACTGAAAAACGTGCCTATCGTCAGCAAGATAACCTTTTTCTTCTATCAGCCTTACACGAACACTTTTGGATCACAATGAGCCCAGTTATCAACAGCATTACGATTTTCCCTGGCCGCTTACAGGCAATCGAGACATTGAACAGTTCATAAAGTTCTGTTTTCTATCCCTCTCCATCGTCCTCAATAGATGTTTTTGCTTTCAAGCTCATTTACAACTCCTCCCAAAAACTTCAACTTGTTGAACTGCTCTCTTCTTCTCCGGAATTGTGACGACTACACACTTGTGCATCGAAAGCATTACGAAACTTTCCAGACATTGTAACTCGCGTCCAACCATTAAAAAACCAGCCTATCGTCAGCTGTATAACCTTCTTCTTCTATCAGCCTTGTACGAACATTTTTGAATCACAATGAGCCCAGTTATCAACAGCATTACGATCTTGCCCAATCACTTTCGAACAATAGAGACATTGAACAGTAAACTAAGTTATGCTTTCTATCCGCTCCATCGTTCTTAGCAGATGTTCTTGCTCTCAAGCTCATTTACAACTCTTCCCGGCAGCTCCAACTCGTTGCACTGTTCTCTCCTTCCCCAGAAATCTGACGACCACAATCCCCCATCGGCAGCATCACAGAACTTTCGAGACAGGAATCTGTGTGTGGTGCATCCAACGACTAAAAACCTGCTTATCGTCAGCAGTATAACTTTTTTCTTCTATCAGCCTTGTACAAGCATTTTTTTTTCATTTTTGGATCACAATGAGCCCAGTTATCAACAGCATTACGATCTTCCCCAGCCTCTTTCAGGCAGTCGAGGCATTGAACAGTGAAATAAGTTCTGTTTTCTATCCCTCTCTATCGTTCTTAGCAGATGTTCTCGCTCTCAAGCTCATTCACAACTCTTCTTGACTGCTCCAACAAGTTGCTTCCTTCTCTCCTTCCCCCAGTAGCCTGTTTCATTGATTGTCCCGAGCAGAGACTGTACGATTCTGAGAGAGTGGCGAGGGTGGATGGATTCAAATCCTAAAGGCGCACGCCTCCTTTCCAGGCGCAGGTCCCACAGCGAAAGGAGGGAACGGAGGGAACACACGCAGTAAGTTGCAAATTTAGGCCCAATTATTTTCATTGTTTCAATTTTATTCATTTTTCTTCGTTCTGAACTCATTTTTTTCGGAGAATCCGGAAAAATTGGTTATTTTTTCTGGAAAAAATTATTAAACTACCATTTATATTCAATTATAAAGTGTAATTGCTGCTCTTTGTCTATTGGAACGGTGAGTTGCGCTTACAGCAGAAAATTTTCTTGGCCTAAAAAAATCAATTTTTGTTTTAAAAATGATTCTCACAAGAAGATGTAGTGAGATTAATGTGAATTTCGAACCAAATTATAGAATTTATTTTTTTCTAAAATTCTAAAAATTCTAAAACTTCCGGCAAATCTCCACTAACTCGGAGAAGGTCTAGATCGCCGGTGCAGATCGAGTATGGGATACCATACAACACATGGTAAACTGTACAACGGTCTGCACCGGTTATTGGTGACCAGCTTTCAACCATCCTCTCAAACTCCACTAATCTGGAGAAGGTCTAGATCGCCGGTGCAAGTTGAGTAAGTCTTATCATACAACAGATGGTATGACTGGCTACAACTTGTACCGGTTGTCGGTGACCAGCTTTCAACCATTTTCCCCTCCTCCACTAACATGGAGAAGGTCTAGATCGCCGGTGCAGATTGAGTATGTAATACCGTACCACATGGTAGAACAGACTACGAACTGTACCGGTTGTTGGTGACCAGCTTTCAACCTTTTTCCTAACCTCCACTAACTTGGAGAGGGTCTAGATCGCCGGTACAAGTTGGGTGAGTCTTATCATACAACACATGGTAATACTGGCTGCAACTTGTACCGGTGGTTGGTGACCACCTTTCAACCATCCTCCCAACCTCCACTAATCTGGAGAAGGTCTAGATCGCCGGTGCAGATCGAGTATGTAATACCTTACCACATGGTAGAACAGACTACGAACTGTACCGGTTGTTGGTGACCAGCTTTCAACCATCCTCCCAAACTCCACTAATCTGGAGAAGGTCTAGATTGCCGGTACAAGTTGGGTGAGTCTTATCATACAACAGATGGTATGACTGGCTGCAACTTGTACCGGTGGTTGGTGACCATCTTTCAACCATTGTTCCCACCTCCACTAACATGGAGAAGGTCTAGATCGCCGGTGCAGATCGAGTATGGATACCATACAACACATGGTAAAGCATGCTACGATTTGTACCGGTTGTTGGTGACCAGCTTTTTAGAGCTCAGAGGAGCCCCAACCCGAAAGGTCAAAAGGACCGCATTATGATATAATGAGCTCATATCAAACAATAATGAGCATCAGCCTTAATATTCATGTTGCGGTCCCCAGGACCCTGTTTCTTGGAACAAAAGGAGTTCCTGTCCAGCGTTCTTGGTAGTTTCACTTTTCACCATGGACAGAGTGACGCGATCAAAAGCGCAGGACAGTGATGACCTGAAACGTTCCTTGAACTTTTTTGATGAACTTTCCTTCATCAAAGGTCAAAAGGACCTCATTGAGCCATTTCGTGCTTATATTCAAAACAAAGGAATATATGCCGATTTGGAGCAATAGCGGTCCCCGGGACCTTTTTTGCACCTCCTTTTCTACCCACCCTTATTTCACTACTCTGTATAATCAAAAGTGCTGTACTGTGTTTTCAAGGTGAGTGTATCTTTTGAAGCAAAGGAGTCCCTGTCCAGTGGACTAGGCTGGGCTACTTGTCATTATGTACATAGTAGCCTAGCCTGGTACACAGGACAGTGATGACCTGAAAGATTTTTATATGTATGTGTTGTGGAGTCCCAGAGTCCCAGTTTTTCAATACAATGTTTTCAGGTTCATCATGGTCACGTTGTGCTGTTCTGGAAAATTCCAGCATCTCATGGGGTCCCAGTCAGGTGCTCTAATCACTTTGACTGCAACGCCTCTGTGCTAAGTCAAAGTGCTTGGAGTTGCCCGACGGTGATTTTCTGTGTTAATTTTTATGGTTTGTGGGGTCTTCCTCAATCAGTGTAAGGGAGCGTGCCGTCGATAGCTCAGTTGGTAGAGCGGAGGACTGTAGAGTCAGTGGGTATCCTTAGGTCGCTGGTTCAAATCCGGCTTGACGAATTTCTTTTTTTACTTTTTCCCATTGAAATCAAGATTCTAAAATGGGAAACCTATTGGCATTTCTTGGGTAGGCTCTAGTGTGTCTAGGAAGTGAAGATAAAGAGGATTTATTGCGGAATATTGTGTTTATATAGAATGAGAGAACAAGAGAGAGGGAGAGAGACAATGGGCAGTTTTAGATCAGTTTCAGATTGACGGACAGGTTGGAAAGCACAGTTAAGTGAACTTGACAGCAGCGAAGAAGGCACAGATGAGAAGAGCAACAATGACGATGAGAGCCAGTGCTTCCGTTCCAGTAGATTCATGAGCCTTGGCGTATTGCTCATGGGGCTCGATGCTGTTCTCGGCGATGCTGATTCGGACTTCTTTTGGATTCGCGGCTTGCTTGGAGTTCTTGGACTTGAGGAGAGACATTGGGAAGACGTTGTTCTTGGTCATGATGGATTCTGAAAAGAAGGAATAGGTTAGATTTGAGGAGAAAAAAGTCGATAACAAGGAAGAAGGACAAGAAAGACAGCTAACGAACACAAGACACTGAGGACTATGATTGACTGAGAGAGTGGTAAGAATGAACGACCTGACCCAATACACAAGACGAGTATCGGTCCAGGTACGCGTTTGCACACGCAACGCATGCAATGGACATCGATTTGACGGCGTGCACGTACAGGCGGACCCTCCGACACACTCCCAAAGCCTACCCAAACCTCGTTCTCTGTAATAGCAGGTTAGGGGATTGAGGATTGACTTGAGGAGATTGACTCGACTCTCCAATCTTCCCATTGTCTTCGAAGGCTCGTCATCTTCGAAAGGCCATAAGAATCTAAGAAACGTCGTTAAGAAAAATTGGCATGGAAGAAATGGAGGGGTTGGGGTTGAAGAAAATGAAAAAATGAAAATTAGACTAGACAATAGAAAATGACGATTGGAAAATGAAGACTGGAAAACGAAGGAAAACAATAAGTACTAAAACAAGAAGCAGGTGACTCTGAATTTGAGCTAGTTTGGAATCACCTGAAGGCGACGGGCTTTGGAAGAAACTATAGTTTGCGATACTGCTGGTCCTTTCCTTTTCAATTCCATTGCGTGTCAACGTTTTTTGCAATAAGTGCAGGGAATTGCAGTTCTGATTGTTTTTATCAAAGTTAATCAACCTGCTCTGGAAAAACTCATAACTTTGGATTGTTAGTACCTTATAGACCGATGTATGGCAGATTGTGTAGGCAGGTAATTGGAAAAGGAAAAAAGTGAAATTGAGCACAAAAGATCGATCTCAGAATATAGTGTTCGATGAGGTTCATTAATCTTCGAACTTGGGTTTTTTTGCTGTTTTCTCAAGACTGGCTCAATTTCTACGCATTTTACTGGTAAAACCGAATAGAACCGAGCATTTGGAACAGATTCATAGCTGATTCATCAAAATTTTTCAGTTTTTCAAAACAATTTTTCCGATTTTGTGTTTTTGCATGAAAAATCGAACAAGTCACTAATTGACATTGAAAAACTGAACTATTGCAGAGATTTTGACTTTCATGGTTCCAAAAAAAGACAATTAGGTGTAGTTTATCTCAAGAACAACTAGAAAATCTGAAAATCTCGGCTACTTTGACCAAATCTACTTGTTTTCTGAACACCAGCCTTCTTCACTATTCCAATTTTTCGATGAACTTCCCAAACCCCTTATTCCTTGTTTCTTGTCAGTTTTCCAAAGTTTCCCGCTAAGTTTCTTGCTTCTCCAGTCAACCTTTATCAAATCAGTCGCCCTCCCCTCGATAACTAAATTTTCTATTTTCTCCTTCCCTCCCTTCCACAGGACATTTCTCACTTTTCCAGAAAGTGTTTGTTCAATTTAAACACATAATTCATTTAGTCTGTACATACAAACAAAAAGAAAGAAGAAAAACTTGAAAAACACAAGGAAAAATGACGACGTACGTCATTTTTCTCCAGAAAGATCACAAATTGTTGAGGAATAGTGAAGAAGAGATGGGAAATAAAAGAACATCGATTTGCATATAGGGAAAGTGGCAAAAATACACGTGAAACACCCTGAAAAGCATTTGGGGTCCTTTTGACTCTTGACTAGACAATCTCCGTCCCTCCATTCGTCGTCACTGGTTCATACTTCTTCTCGCGCATAAATCGCTTCTTTTTCACACTATACGCTCCATGGTATGTCTTTTTGGGGGCTGGTTTCCTTCTGAAAAAGTTCAAAATTGTGAGAGTATATTTAGGTCATTTGAAATTCATCAACTTTTGTTTTCAAGTTGTTTTCTCGTTTTCTGAATGTTTTTCTCGTTCAAATTTCAAAACAAGAAAAGCGCCATCCGTTTTGATGGAACGGGGACATCTGTGACTAATTATCCTTGATGGATGATATCTATTTGTTTTCTTTTAATTTTCCTCTCCGTTTCCTCACCTAATCTTCCGATGGTCGAGCACAACCAAGAGCACTTCTCTCGCCACGAACAAGCCGATAATCCTATAAGAATACAAGTTTTAGTTTGGTTCTCCATTATGCTGATAAGAATAGGGCAAACTTACATCCAAAGGATGAAGAGCACTAGGAGAATAGTTGATTGTAATGTGTAAGGCCATCTTATGTAATCCAGGTAGCGAAGCACATTGCGGTAGGAGAATGAGGTGGTCTCGGTGGTGGGCGCCAAAGAGGCGCTTGGCGTGGTCGACGAAATCCTGGAATAGGTATAGGATAGAGAATGAGATGAAAGTTCGTGGAAAAGAGAAGTTCGAAATGTCAAGGTGTCTGGGAGAAGAAAAGAGACGAAGAGTGGGAGATTGAAGTTCTACTTCTAATTCGATTTCTGGGAAGCCATATTTTTTGACAAGGTGGTCTTGCCCGTTTGTACTTTTCGTAGTCTTTTCGATAGAGAATTTTCTGCTGATCAACATCCCAGTGTTTAGTTTTTGCTAACAGACCATATTTGGACTCTCATAGTCCAGAAAAGTCTAGAATCTTGAGTTCGGGGATCGATTATGATGTTTTCCTGAGATTTCCCAGATAGATCTGCACCTTTACTATCAAATAACTACTCTACTTTTTAGGACCTCTGGAAAATGTCGGGAAACCATCAAAATCAGTCTTCAAACTCCAGATGTTAGACTTTTTTCGGACTTTGAGGGTCCAAAAATGGTCTTAGAAAAGCCCATCAGCAAAAACTTGAACTGCCATGTTGATCAGCCAGAAACTTTCGTCGAAAAAAAAAACTACAAACAAGCTCAAAGACGTCACACTCAACTCTACTCTCTTCCAGCCTTTCAAATGGAGTTTCAGCCCTTCCCCCCTTCCCCATTTTCAATCAACTCTTATCAGTTATCCGTTCAATGCAGATAAAGTTATCATGGTGGATTATAGGATTTGATAGGGGTTTTCCGGATGAAAGGGGGTCTGGATCAGAAACTCTGGGAAGTGCTGAGAACTGAGAACAGGATGGGAACAAACGAATAAGAATGAGAATTGAAAAAAGTCAAAGACGAAGAAAAAAAGGGAAGGGAAGACTAATAAAAAGTGCATGGCAACCATGATCATTAGAAAGAAAGAGAGAGAAAAGCAGGGAAACGTCTAAAATTGAAATTTGAGACCTTTGCCTTCTTGCTCTTTGAAACAACAAAAGGCTGCTAGAAAAATGGAAAACGGAAATTCAAAAGTTTTTCGACGTTTTTTGCTTGCCTATTACTCTGGTGTGAATGCGCATTTTCTTGACTTGCATTTGCTCTGCATTTCAACCGGCATGTGTCCTGGAGATAAGCCAAGGCTAAGCTACATAGAGACACCTGAAGTGACCAGACGCAGCAACAGCTGTGTTGGTTAGTCAAATTCAAGATTTGATCGACTAGAGAAAGAAGGAAAGTTTTGGATGATAGGTAATAAAGTAGAGAGCCAAAACAGGTAATGAGGAACGAGGAACGAACGACTAAACACAAAAAGCTAGACAAGTGGTGTGAGTGACTGACTGAAGGAAGCTTTTTTGTGTTTGGTTCGTGAATATTGAAAACTCGAGGCCCCCAGGCATTGTCTTTCGCCACTGGCTTTCGTCTCTCTGCGTCTCATACCACCTTTTCAATGTTCATAGGCATTGGAATGGGAATGGAATGCCAGAAATGAGAGAAAAGGCAGAAAGGCAAAGCAGAATGAAAATTGGAGTGAGAGGGGAGGGGAAAATATGAGGTAGGGACAACCAGTTGGGTACAAAATGAAATCTGGAAAAACGAGAGAGAAGGGGAAGTTAGTTGTGTTGTTTATTTGAGAAAGAGAATGATGAAAGATTGAGACAAACCCCCTAATTATAAACGTATGATCACTCTCTTTTCATTTCATCCCTGGAGACCCCTAGAAAATCAAGGCTAAAAACAGAAACAGAAGAAAACCGGGGCAAAACATGATTTCTGATCACCCTATCCTGCACTCCGCAAAACTGACCATTGTCTTGGAAGCAAGCCAAGTTTAAGTATACATATGCATTACATAGTATCTCTCAACTCTTCTCTATGGGTCAGTCACACTTTCAAAAGTTGTACGGGTATAAATAGATGTTTATTTGACGCGAAGGAAGAAGAAGGAAGGGTGCATAGAAAAAGAAGAATTGATACATAGGATAGGGGCTTTCAGAAAAAAAAAGAATGATAACAAAGTCAGATTCCAGCTCAAACAAGAACTCGATTGGTGTCGACAAACGTGAAGTTCTCAAAATCGTGATCACGGTGAGTGACAGCAACTTGTTGTGGAGCCAGCGACGCTGAAACGAAAGAAAAACCCAAGTATAAGGAAGAAGATGGATGGGGCGTGGTCATGAGCTGGCTCAGGCTCAAGCTCAGCGGCTCGCGGAGCTGCCTCATATGATGGAGTGTGAGAGAGCGAATGCAAAGCGCCCGGCCGTCTAATTAGCGGTGTATGTGAGAGCGCAGTGCGCTGTTGGTTCCGACGAACTTACCTGCTCACGTGCACCATAATCGTCTTACCCTATACACGACCTTCTTACACATGTATTCACTCACCTGGATCAATTTGGATCTCTACAAACTCCTTCGAAATGTTCGATGTGTCCATGGCGTTCTTGACTTTGGGGATGAATGGCGCTTTGAGTTCACGATTCAGCAGTTTATCCCAGTCCACCGGGAGGAAGAATGGGTGGTCGCGAATGTCACGGAAGTCGTTTTTATGGCCCAGACGCTTGGAACGGTCTTTTTGGAGGAGGCCAGTAATGAGTTCACTGCATGGGACAGAGATACTGTGTTTGAGACGAAGTGGCTGGTTGATGATCTTGTCATACATCTCATTGTGGTCCTTGGAGTAGAATGGAGGCTGAAAAAAACCTCATTTGTTAAAAAAGAGGCTATGTTCTTTCATCCCTTTCCCAATCCTCCTTATCCCTTGTTTACTTACCAATCCAAAAATCATCTCATAGAGCACTGATCCCAAACACCACCAATCCACAGTCTTGTCGTACGGTTTCTTAAGAATGATCTCCGGCGCCAAGTACTCTGGTGTTCCACAGAACGTCGACGTCGTCTTACTCCCCTGCATATCCTCTTTACACAGCCCAAAATCCGTCAGCACTAGATAGCCTTTGTCGTCCAACAACAAGTTCTCGGGTTTCAAGTCTCTATAACAACCAACCACTTGGCCATGTTTAATGAGAAACCAATGCACATATACATACACAAGTAATCATGACATAACGGAAACTAATCAAAACAAATGATACCTGTAGATAATGTTTTTCTCGTGCAGATAACCGAGAGCGCAGGCGATTTCGGCGGCGTAGAAACGACTTCTAGACTCGCTGAAGTGTTTTTCGCGTTGTAGATGGGAAAACAGCTAGAAACAAGGTAGTACGGGGATTGGAAACATTGTGAAATACCTCTCCACCATTCAGGTGATCCAAGACGAAATACAACTTGTCCTTGTTCTGGAACGAGAAGTGTAGGGAGACGAGGAATGGATGCTTGAAGTTGCTAATGAGCACGTTTCTCTCAGCCATAACGTGCTTGACCTCATTCTTCTTCCTAATATGCTCCTTGGATAGCACTTTCATCGCGTAGATCTTTTTGGTTTCTTTGTGACGGACTTGGTAGACTCTTCCGAAGCTACCCTTTCCGATGGTGGTCAGGAAGTCGAAATCACTGGCATTGGCGCTAAAATAAAAATTGAATGGCATCCAATCAGAGATTCTCACGTCTTCCTTTCACTAGGTCCCAGATCCACATTGTTATCATCATCTTCTGGAGTCTCAATGTGGAAAAACCGGCGGACATCCTCACTGCAAAAACCCATATTCCCTGCAGTTATGACTCTAGACCCACTTTCTAACATGAGTGTCTATGAGATGCTGACTAATCGCCGCAATCCATTGTCGGCGTTTCTCATAAAACTTGCTGTCAGCTTGAAGAAACTTCTTCTTTGGTGGAGTTGCAATGGTTACTGGGATGAGCTCTTTAATCTAAAGGGGTTTGGGTTAAACGGAAGAAATTTTTGAGAGAAAAGGGACAAACCGAAGTGAAAAAGCGATCGTGCTCTTCAAAAGTTCTCTGGGTGACTGGCCCGTTTCCGAGACGGAGGGCGTACACCTGAAACGACAAATGAAGTTTTCTGAACTTTGAAGACCATCAATTTTCTAATGTTTGCTCTCTGCTGCCCACACCACACAATCCATGAACAATTTACTGTTTTTACCTGTTCTATACACCCTCAGTTTTGAACTCTTCTGGTTTTTACAGTATTAGAAAGAAAAGTTCCCATTTCACAACTTTAGAGCTCATTTTTCTATCACCCCACATTTGATTCTGACTCACCACTGTCTTCTTATCATCCCCTACAATCACATTGCACGACACCTCATCTCGTCGAACCATTCTTGACTCTGTAACGTCACAAACTGATCAAAAATAGAAATACACGTTCTGTTCTGTAAAAAAGCACAGCACAAAAATCGAATTCGATTCGTCCGATCAGTCAAGGAGAGAGGAGAAGAAGAAGCGGCGAGTATTGCCTATTTCCGGATGCAAATCATGCCCTCTGCCAGTGTTATCAGTTGACTGGTTTGGTATCGTTGAAGAGCGCAAAAAAGCGAGCGTGCTTGCATTCTCGACATGACACTTGACTTATCAGCACTTTTTTGATTGGGGAAAAGAAAGCAAGAATGTTCTGAGGGAAAGAGGAAAGGGATCTGCAACTAGAATGTATCCCATTTTCACTAGAGGGACAAAGGAAACGCATCCATTAGCAAGATTGAAATGTTTTTCTTTATCAAACTGACATCATAACTTTCCTAGATTTCGCAATTTTGTCTCAGGACTCACCAGAATAGTACAAACTTCCCATATTCCAAGAGCACTAGCGACGAATCAACCTGAATGACCGAGTGGGTCTAGGTTTAGAGTATCTCGTTCTAAAACTGATAACACAAGACGGGTTGGACCTTTCCGTCCTTATCGAACCGTCTGATTATGTTTGCTCTCGGTCGGTCACACAATCATTATCATTCATTCCACCTAAAGGAAGAGGATTAGAGAAGTTGTAAGTGGAGAGTGGACTGAGAACTTTTTCCATAGTTAATGCCGCTGAAAGTTTTATGAATGTTAGAAGACCAGAAAAACCTTTGCAAAAAGTTTACGACCTATGTAGTTAAGAATATTTCAGTTTCGGTGGAGTTTATTTCAAATCACATTACAATTCTCAGTTCAGGTATGGTTTAGTTAAAGGGGAAAATCAGGCAGCATCTTTTGGGAGACAAATTGAAAAAGGAAAAGAAAAAGGAAAAAGTTGAAAATCAAGTTTCTGATACACAGAATTCAAAAAAAGAATGGATCGGGGGGCTCAAGCAGAATGTGCTAGATACAAAAATTACAAGAAGTTATTACGAGGTGGTCGTTTGTTGGCTCTGACGTTGAATGTGGGTGGCACGCTCCTGAAATGCAAAATTTTAGATACTAAACAGGAAAATCTTAGTCTCACCTCTCCCTTGTTGTTGTAAAGAATGGTTTGGACGTTAGCGCCAACTCCGAAAGTCTCATCTCCTTCGAAGATCAGGACATCTGGTGGGTTGGCAACTCCTTGACCGCGGGCAAAGATCTGAAAGGAAGAATTCATACAGTTTTCTCATCCCTCGATCGCCAAAAAACCATAATCCGTAACCCTAAACCAATCCCATCAACTTCTTCGTACACGACATTCATCTCTCTCTCCGATTTGTTTATCACTTTTCCGTCCAGTCACTAGCCATTACGAAGAAACGACGGCGGCCCGTGTGACCTTGCCACACCCAAACGCAATCGCGCATTAGATTATCAAACACAGAACCCCACAACAGCATCTAAGACACCAATGAAGGTGTCTTCTAAACCATTTCGATAGGGGGACTCACATACCTTAACAGATTTCAATGGGTGCAGGACAAAGTCGGATGGGAAAGTGAACACAATCTCTCTCTTTCCATCGATCTTCCTCTTCAACTTCCAGTCTCCTAGCATCTCTTCCTTTCCTCTGTGGGTATTCTCAAGGATGACAAATTTGCCTTCTGGGGAGGTATCCTAAAGTTCTTTTTTCAGTTTCAAGTCCAATCCAATCATTCCTACTAACCAAAATGGACACATTTCCTTTGGCAGATCGTTGATAAGACGTTCTGCTGGAGTGTTCTCCCTTAACCACACGCATCGTTTCGGTATCGGCGACCTCATTGATAGCGGACGTGCGCACGACCTGTTCGACCAATTGGCGGAGTCCGTTTCCGTCGCTCTCACCATCCAACATCTTTCTGTATACTTTGAGCTCTCCATCCAAGGTTTGTTTGGTGTCAAGGAGCATCTGGAGCTCCACCATAAGAGCTTGGCACTCTTCACGCATCTTTCTGATCTGGGCGTCCTTGTCATTGAGTTGAGCTTCATAGGATCTCTGATCATCCTCCAATTGATAGTTGAGCTCTTCGATCTGCTTCTCAAGGAGGACATTTCTGGATTCAAGGTCGCTAAGCTTTCCACGAAGCTCTCCGGTTTGGTTGCGGAGTCTCTTGACCTCTTCCTTCTGGAAGTTGTGCTCAGCGTTTCTCACATTCGACTGCGTGTTGATCTCCTGCACTCTAAGCTGGTACCAGGACTCCAACTCGTTCTTGTTCCCACTCATCATGTGGTCGTATTCGGAGCGGATGTCACGGATGGCATTGGCCAGCTCGTTCTTGAAGAACTCGCGGTTCTCATTGGTGGTGTCACGGGCGACAGAGGCTTGCAGGTCCTTGAGATCCGACTCAAATCCTCTCTTCATGAAGTCAATCTCTTCCAGAAGGGTTTTGACTCTGTTCTGGTTATCGATACGGTTGAGGGTCTCCTGGTCAAGGAGCTGCAATTCGGAACGGATTAGAGCATGTAAAGGGTTACAAACTTACCACACGGACACTTTGAAGTTCAGCAAGAAGTCTGTGGTTCTCCTTTCTGAGGAACTGAATTTCCTCCTCGAGAAGAGCAATGCGTCTCTTGAGAAGGTTAATCTCAGCCTCAATGTTAGAGTACTCAACAAGCAAATCATCAATCTTCTGACGATCCTCAACACGTCCAGAAGTAGCTTCTTCGTACTTCTTACGGAGCTCATTAATCTGCTCTTGGAACTTCTTCATCTCTTTCTCCGCGGTCTCCTTCTCCTTTCCAGAGTCAGTGACAACTTGTTTAGCACTGCTGATCTCAGATTCATACATGATCTTGACAGTTCCAGTGCTCTTTCCAAATCTTCCTTGCAGATTTTTCAAATCAGTCTCGAGTTTTCTGTTCTGGGCCTCCAAGAAGCGAACCTTCTCGATGTAACTGGCAAGACGGTCATTGAGCTCCATGATTTCCTTCTTCTCACGCTCTCTGTTATCACGGATAGTAGAAGCAGCATTCTGACCGTATGGAGAGAGTCCGGAAGCGACAGAAGAGGAGGACATCTCTGTGACAATCTTCAAAACACGGTTTCCAGATCCTGGGGCTCCATAGTTTTGAGTGCTGGTGGTGACAGTTCTGTTGAAGGATGGTCTGGAGGTGATTGAGCTGCGGTAGGAATCGTCGGCCATTTTTGCTGAAACACGATGTATTGTAAGAGGGGAAATAAGGAGAGAGAAAGCAGTGCAGTAAGAAAGGTTTGACATGAAATACACATTCTGAAGCAAAGCGTTGAGAAGAACCGAGTAAAAAGTAAGTAAGAAGTAGTAGTAACCAGCCACACCCAAACAAGAATTGGACTGGACCACACCTTCGTTGATTGAAGAGACAGAAAACGGTGGAAAAAAGAGGAAGCAACTGGAAATTTCTTATTTCAAGAGTAACTTGAAACAAAAAACTGCGTTTCTTATGAACAAACGGCGCAAAATGAAGATCTCAAGACGGATAGAGGCGGAGGGGAACTGTATGAGATGATGGGTGCGGTTCTTTCTCCCCCTCCTCTCCAATTTATCTTTTCTCGCTACTGACCACTCTGTTATCCGTCAAACTCCGCCCAATAAACTGATGGAATTGGAATTGGAATAGTGACGAGACGGACACGTTCCGTTCTCCTTCTCCCCTCTTTTCCCAAATGAATTATTGTTCTGGCTGAGGTCTAGCCTAGGGAAAAGGGGAAAAGGGCGTTGTGTTAATGAGTCAGTTGGATTGGTTGGTTAGTTGAAAAATGATTGGGTGTGGTTGTGATTCATGAGATGGAAATCTTATTCTAATGTCTATGAGTGACACAAATCAAGGTGACTAATTGATAGATAAGGTGATAAATATCTCGCGGGATGAATGGGAATGCTGATGGATTTGATTTGAAGAGACAGCTGGAAGCTGGAGATCATGAAGAAAGTGATCAGTTAATATCAAAACGATATAGGAGGGAAAACTGCAAGTTTCAGTAGAAAACCAACTTTAAATCCGGATAACAGGATCAGAAGCGGACACAGAAAGAGATCGTTAATGCGGGAGGAACTGAGAAGGTCATCCTACATCTCAGAGACAGGCCTAATGGGACAAATAAATGTTATTGTACGTTTTGCATTCCAAATGAGTTCTTCTTTCTGTGGTTTGGTTGAATGATGGAAAAACTTGCGCGGAAAGAGAGAGAAGACGAGAAAAAACTAACGGAAACCGCCGCTATCGATTCTGCGCTTCTTATCGGGCTGCTGCAGGGGATAACGGATTTTGTGAATGGGGGAGTGGGACTGTGGGATTTATGGGGTTGAATGTTGCAAAGCGAAAGATAACAAAAAAACATATTTGAAACGTTTATTCGTCTTCAAATTCAAAACACAGTCTGATTGTATTGGTTTCACTCTTACTTCTTTGCTCGCAGTTTCTTTCGGTTAGCCTCGATTTCATTGTTCTTTTTGACTTCAAAACGGACCTTCTCTATGTAGCTTTCAAGACGGGTATAGAGGTCAATCATTTCCTTTTTTTCGGGTTCTCTGTATTCACGAATAGTGGAAGCTGCATCTTGACCGTTACACAAATCTCCGGAGTTTTGGGGGGAAGACATTCCAGCTGCAAAAGAACATACAGATACTGTCAAGAAACTCAAAACAAAGAAAAGAGAACTGGTGAGAAGAGAAGAAGACAGGACAGAATTGGGCCGTTGCGCAGTCACTCCTCATATCAACCCACACTACAGCAAACAACGGTGGTTGTTTTGTTGTCTTTTGAGATTATGCAATCAGTCAGCCACTTTACTAATCAGTTACTTTATTCCCAAGTGCAATTTGTAGTGTCAACCTTCGTTTTTAACGCTGTTCTCTGAGTTTCATTGTTTCACAGATCAGGCTGATCATGCCACAGGTGATTTTAGAGCATGATCATTGCATTAGTAGCATCTCGGTGCGGAAAACAGAGTACACCAGAAGCAAAACAACAGCAGATTCTCAAACTATCAAGAAATATCATCAAACCAAGTTCAATCAGTTGATCTAGCATATTGTCGGATGCTCTTTTATCCCGTTGTAAAATTACTCTCTTCTACGATAAGATCAGTGAGATCAATACTTTCTTGGTGCTAATCGGGCCTACCGGGTTGTAAATCAGATGAACACAGCGTACGCGGTGTTCCCTCCGCGCTCAATACTGCAGGAGGAGGTCAGTCTTTCATTTTCATTTTTCTTTGCCGAGCCCTCTAGTTCTTTTGAGGAGGTAGGCCCGTTACTAGATTACATTCTTCTTTGCTGATCCCTCTAGTTCTTTTGAGGAGGTAGGCCCGTTTCTAAATTACTTTCTTCTTTGCCGAGCCCTCTAGTTCTTTTGAGGAGGTAGGCCCGTTTCTAGATTACATTTTTCTTCGCTGATCCCTCTAGTTCTTTTGAGGAGGTAGGCCCGTTTCTAAATTACATTCTTCTTTGCTGATCCCTCTAGTTCTTTTGAGGAGGTAGGCCCGTCTCTAAATTACATTCTTC
>LR537615.1:525749-597423 GCA_900883565.2 Caenorhabditis panamensis
CTTTGCTGATCCCTCTAGTTCTTTTGAGGAGGTAGGCCCGTTTCTAGATTACTTTATTTTTTGCTGATCCCTCTAGTTCTTTTGAGGAGGTAGGCCCGTCTCTAAATTACGTTCTTCTTCGCTGATCCCTCTAGTTCTTTTGAGGAGGTAGGCCCGTTTCTAGATTACATTCTTCTCTGCCGAGCCCTCTAGTTTTTTTGAGGAGCTAGGCCCGTTTTTGATCATTTCTCCCCAGTCCTCGGTTGGACTCAAAACCTTTTCCCTTTCACGTGCTTCGCCTCTTCTTGGCGAAAGGGATCAACTGTTTTTTCCTTTATTGGAAAAAAACAGGCTAAGAAGCACAACTCTATGTTTCTCAGACTTGTAGACGGAAGTTGACCCGATAACTTCAAATCGACCCGTCTTTTAAGTCAAAAGAGGAATGGACCAAGAAGCAAAAAACCCCTTTTCCTCTGCGGAATGTTGTCTCAAATGGCTTATCTGAGGAAACACCTTGGACACGAAAAGCAGACCGATACACATAACTTTTCATTTAGTATAAGTAAGATTAAAGAGGCAGATCAAACTCATTTCTTACAAATTTTGTATCAAAAAACTTTTGTACAAATTAAATCACAAAGAAATCACAAGAGTTACTTATTGGATCTCTTCTCTCTCTTCTTCTTTTCAATCAACTTTTTCTTCTGTTCCTCGAGTTTTCTGTTCTCTGCCTCCAATGAACGAACTCTCTCAATGTAGTTGTTCAGGTTTTCATGGAGTTTTTGCAATTCTCTTTTCTCCTTTTCAGTTGCTTCCAAGAAGGACATGTCACTTGGAATTGGTCCGGTTAGGATACGTTTAGAAGAAGAGTCACTGTTTCCGGAGCTTGAACTTGCATCGGCCATTCTAGCTGGAAAATGACATATAACATTAGAATAACCAAGGTAAATGAAAAATCAGAAAAAAATCATCGAGAAAAACAGTAGAACACGGTGAAATTGGGTTTGACCAGATAAAACGTCAAAGAACAGTAGAAATCAACTAACTATACAGTCAGCGACCAGCCACACCCGAAAAGAGTGGGCGAGTAGAACTGTATAATATGATGAGTACACATGAAGAGAAATCCGTAATGCGGAAAACACGGAGAAGGTTATCTCTCATCGACTGTTCAACTGATGGAATTGAAAATAGTTGTGCAAAAAGAAAATAGTACACTGTACAATGTTTATTTGTCATTAAAAAATCAAATCAGGGTGGGTCATTCAAATTCAAAGCAGAAAGTGGCAAACGAGAACATGAAGATTGCAATTGGACTACGTACAACAAAAAGCAAAAAATAGGAAAAAAGGAAGGGTTTGATCATTATGGATGATTGTTTTCCTCTCATACCATAAATCACTTGTACAAGGAGCCATTCAGAGCAGGAAACCGACACTGACTAAACAGTTCATTCGGATCCAGAAGTGTTTTTGAAGGGTTTTCGAGTTTTTTTTTTGGAAACGGGACAAACAAAAATCTAAGAAAAGCTGATCAGATCACAGTTAATAAAAAACACAACACGAAGATTCACAGGAATTAGGGAAATCTACAGGGTTGGAAATCGATGTGGGATGTTGGAATTATGGAAGATGCAATTGCGAACTATGAGCAAAACATTGACTACAAAAAGGAAAAAATTGCAGGCTTGGTTTGTATGTCTTTGGTGTGAAATGTGGATTGTGAAATGCAAAAAATGCAACGCGACTAGTGGGGTGTGGAGGAAAGATGCAGTGAAGAAGGAAGGAGAAGCTGAAGAAAATGCTAGAGGAAGAAAAAAAAAGAAAGGATCATGAATTGTCATAAGGTTGGCGAATGCTGGCTGTGAAATGGATGGTTTTGGGTTAGGATCAAATCTGCTTGGCACGGAGAACTTTGACCTCGGGTTCTTCTCGGTAGAACATGCTGAAAAGAGGTACAATAAAGCCAAAAAGTGAGAATAGAGCTCCCAACTCACCATCGTCTGGTTGGCGGTCTTGGTGGTGGCTCCTCATAGTCCTCCTTCTTGTTGTTATCAACTTCCAATGTGATTTCCTCCTCCTTCGAATCAGTGGAAATCTGCGAGATCATCTGACGCTGACGACTGCGACGTTCCTGGTTGACTTCCATCTTTTGACGAGTCTTTATGGCTTTCTGAAAAGAAACTTTGTTAGTGACAAAGTGAAATGGAGAAATATGGAGATAGGAACAGAACACATGGAATGAATAGTTCGAGTAGAAATGAAAGGAAGGAAGTGGAAGACGAAGACGTTTTTATAACAGCTGACGACACAGTTCGACAGTCAAAACCACCACGTGCAGGTGGAAAGTGGAATTCTTGATTTTTTATGACGTTTCGGCGAGGTAGCCAATGGCCATCGTGGTCTGGTAGCACCTGATGTCCTTAGACAGAGGTTTTATGATGTTCATCGTTCATGAGAACAACGTTTTACAGGTTGGAAGAAACCTAGAAGCCCCAAAGTCAGCGGGATTTAGAAACAGAGGAATAAGCTACTGAAAACTGGACAAAAAGAGAGAAAGAAAGCAGTGGAAAAAGGAAATTATAGGGTTTGAAAGGACCTCCTTCATGGTTTTAACGACAGGTCTCGTGCTGATCATCTTTCTAAGTACATGTTGTCATGAACACGCATCTAATTTTATGGTTATAGTGGTTCCTTAGGACGGTTGCGTCAGATGACGAGAGATCAGTGAGACACTACTCTAATTTCCTACGGAAAACTGTAGTTCCGTTATTTTAAAAGAGCCAAAAAGGGTTCGAATCTTTGCGAATTGAGAAAGAAGCAGAAAAAAGCGAAGTTCTCTCGGGTAGCCATGAAAACGCGCAAAAGAAACATCTGCCCTTGCCCTTTTTTTGGATTCTTCATTTCGCCGTAGGCGTTTGTTTATATTAAACAGAAAAAAAACCGGAGAAGAAAAAGGAGAAAAAGGAAAAAGTGATGCGATGGGAAGTGAGAACATGAAAATGGGCCGTTTTTTCAGTCAGATGATGGGGTAAAAACGCTATAAATTGTAGGGAGAGAAAAGAAAAATGGCTCTTTTTTTGTAGTCGGTTTTGGTTTGGAATATCCAATCTGTATTCGCGGTCATAGGACACAAGGATTTGAGATTGAAGGCAATCAAAAATGACTGTGTAAATGTATTGTGCAATTTATATAGTTCGCAAACTTTCACGCCCAAAAATCCTCAGTTCTCCTTTCCCCCGCTAATTTTTCCATGTGCAAAGCAAATTTGTTCACTTTTTCACTTTTTACTTTTCCCGTTCAAAATTTGCGCTGTAAGTAAACCAAGTAAACCAACAACGTGGTCAAGACATTGTATGTCAAGGGAGTCTGCTAGTGCAAAGTTGTTAAAAATAGCTGCATGGAAAACGTTTGAGAAATGCACTTTTCATGACTGGGATGGGATGGTCATACATTTTTGAGAGCTGGGATGAGATGAGATGGGATAGAAGACGTTTTTCAAGAAAACGAGCAACACCCACAACATAACACGCGAGAAAAGAGAACATCAACATTCATAGATTGATCATTGTTCCTCTTTTAGAGGGATCTGGCGTTTTCAGAATTGAGAAAGGGACCAAATTCTAGATGCTCTTCACTATTAAAAAGCATGGAACTAGAATTCAAAACAGTCACAAGATTCTCTCCACCTCTTTCCTCCCTTTTCCTGTGACTCACTTCTTCTTCTTTTCAAGATTTCATTCCCCTTTTCCGGTTTTCCAAGTCCTGGTCCTTTCCTTGTGCGACAATAACACACTCCTACATAACCTTGTTCTGTTCGACCGAAAGATGAACAGAACAGAACACTGTGAACACGAAACAGTCAGTTGAACCGAACCGAACACTCAAAAACGAAATGCAACGATGCGATGTAGAAGAAGAAAAATAGTTGGCAATGGGGTCACTTTTTTGCAACCCGCCGACTCACTCATTCCACCCACACTTCCTCACTCGTTCAAGGACTAATTCGTGCGCGACTGACTACCCTGAATTGCTGATTGTCAGGGGTCCTGGTTGGCTAACTTTGTCACGTACTGAACCACGTGAAAATGGAAACTGATAAGATACGGTTTCCAAGAGACTAAGACTGAGACTGATGACGTGAAATGATCAAAATGTCCTGTCTTTTTGTGGCTTTTTATAGCATTGAACAATGATGTACAAAATACAGCTGATGGTGGGCAATTTGGCTCTAGCTTTTTGGAGAACAGAGAAAAGAAAAATAGAATCGAATCAAAACAACATTGGACTGTGATTTTAGGCAATTTTAGAGAGGGTGAAACGAAAATAAACAACTTTTGAATGTCTAGAAAAGTCTTGGTACTGAAACAGTCAATAGAAGACCCGAAACTCTTTGTTTACAAAATTTTGGTCCCAAAGTCCTAGACGACTGGGCGGAGCCACAGGTCAACAGAATAGCGGACCATAAACAAATGTATAGGGTTTGCAAATTTAGTGTAAAATTTCTAAACATATGGACCAGAAAGCTCACCTTGACAATCTTCCGTACCACACAAATCGCAGACCGATCAAAACTCGATTGCCTCGGAAACACTGTATACATACGACGTCGGTGTTCCTCACGAAAACGAACTTGGCGTGTCGTACTAGTCAATGATCGCGGCGATGAAGTGGTTGTGTTGGCGTCCAGTTCCTGTAACATACACGTTTTGTTAGCGGGGAAAAAAAGGGTTTTTGCACGTTTGGGAAGGAAGTTGTTCTTGGGAGAGAACTGACTGGATTTGAAGGGGTGACTATTGCTCTTTCTAATCCCGTACTCAAAGAAATTACATGTCGAGGTGCTTGGGTCACGGTCTGACTTTGAGATGAGACTATGCCCATTCGAAAGAGCATGTTTCAAAACCTATATTCCACTAAATAACTTTTGCCATAAAGTCCATTTAACCGAGTACTGAAGCTTCAAAGTTCAGAAAAAGCCAAAAATCAGGTCTTTTGAGGCTCTTTTGAGTGGGTTCCTGTTGTTTTTGATCAGGTCTAAAACGTGAAATGTACAAATCTGAACTAGTCCTTTCAATTCCAGTCAATTTCAAAATGATTCTGCGAATAAAAAATTTTTGAAAATTTCTTCAGCCCATGGCCTGCAGGCGCAGAAAAAAAAATTTCCAAAAAAAAATTTTTTTTGTCAAATACGTTTACCAACTCCTTGGATTTGAAAGTACTAGTTCAGATCTGTACATTCCACGTTTTAGACCTGATCAAAAACAACAGGAACCCACTCAGAATAGTCTCAAAAGACCTGATTTTTGGCTTTTTCTGAACTTTGAAGCTTCAGTACTCGGTCAAATGGACTTTATGGCAAAAGTTATGGCTCTGTTCCAAAAAAGAGGGATATAAGAAAAAAAGAGGGATTTAGAAAAAAAAGAGGGATATAAGAAAAAAAGAGGGATTTAGAAAAAAAAAGAGGGATATAGCGGGAAAAGAGGGATTTTGAAAAAGTGAGGGAAATATAAACCCCTTTCATCCAGAAATTGGCAAAAATGAAACTTGGTAACTTTTTGAAGACTGTTCGTACAATATCGTCAACTGTTACAGAACATAAATTCACAATGAATAAGCCTTTTAACTGGATTTGTAAAAGCTGTTGATGAGTACGGAACGAAGATTTGTGTTTCTAGTAGGTCACAGACTATGTACAAAAGGAAATTCCCTGTTTTTCTGTCCATAAAACCAAATTTTCTGTTGGAAAGTGGACTATGTGTGATACCAATTAGGAAACCTAAACATAATGTTGGAGTCATAGTCTATGTTCCCCTCCAACTTCCGATCATAAGTTACTGACTTTTTCAAAATCCCTTTTTTTTTTTCTAAATCCCTCTTCTTTTTCTAAATCCCTCTTTTTTTTTCTAAATCCCTCTTTTTTTTCTAAATCCCTCTTTTTTTTCTAAATCCCTCTTTTTTTTTCTAAATCCCTCTTTTTTGGAACAGAGCCAAAGTTATTTAGTGGGATAAAGGTTTTGAAACATGCTCTTTCGAATGGGCATAGTTTCATCTTGAAGTCAGACCGTGACCCAAGCACCTCGACATGTTAGATTAAAACACATTCACTTTCACAAAAAAACGCTTACCATCACTCCACTATCATCCGATTTGCTATTGTCGTCTTTGGTCGGAGCCTCCATTTTCCAAAGTGGAAGAGTGGAAGGCTCTGGAGAGCTGGAGCTAGAGCTGGAATAGAAAAAACCAATTGGATTGACGTGACGTTCATGGAAATGGAGCTGGCCCAACAAAAAGCACTTTAACTAAAGCAGAAAAAAGACCTCAGTCAGTGAGAAGAGGTTTCGAGGGCCAAGACAGGGGAGAGGGTCCACATGATTTATTCGGTGGCAAATGCGGGAAACCCGAGAGAAAATGATGACGGAGGAAGAAGAAGGGGAGGAGAGCGGAAAAACATTGGAAGAGAAAAGGGTCACACTTTTCGAAGGCGACCAAGCACAAATTGCGCGGACGACCGACGGCGGCGGAGACGGAAAAAATAGGAGAAGAAGGAGATTGGAAGTGAAGGATGAGGGGAGGAGAGGGCGAATATTGGTGGCAATTGACGGAACATTTACTGACTTCTGGTTTTGGAGCTTTATTTTGAAGTGTTTTTAAGAATCCCGAGTACAGTTCAACTGTTAGAAAACGTTGCTCAAAGATCCAGATCTTTAGAACTAAGGAAGAGTGGGTATTGTGCACTATTGGGTAATGAGGCTGATAACTAGAAACTATTCATGTGTGTCTGCACTTTGCTAATTGTCCCTGAGACAAAAAAGATCTACATAACACTGATCAAAGCCTCGAAGTCAGCTGGACCCAACTTTCAGAGTATGCGTTCGAGATTACCCAAAATCTTCGGTTCCTAATGTGGACAGATATTGCCCTAATGTTAGAGCGTTTTCGGGTCCTCAAAACGTTGTAAAAGCTAAAATTTGGCTGTTTTAAACCCATATGAAGGGGTTTCCAGTGGATCTTCTGAACATCACGGGAACCCCTTCAAATGGGCCCTAAAACACTGAATGTTGGCCTGTTTCAAAAATTTGAGAGCCCAAAAATGTTCTTAGGAAGCGGACTTCCCTCGGCCATCAACCGCTAGACAGTCAAACTCAAAAACTGCGTTTTCAGTGCTACACAGCTTCAAACCCACCTACCAGACACTAGAAAACTGAAAACTATCAATTTCACGCAAATCTTCTTCCCCAACTTTCTTGTCTCCTACTTGTGTCTCAGAATTCGGGTGTCTAGTCGGTATGTGCGACATAGAGAAAGAGAAAAGAAAAGATGGATATGTTATGCTTGCCGCGCCGGATATCTTTCTTGCGCATCGAAATTGAATGTCTCGTTTACGATGGCCGGCGGGCCCCCAGGAAAAGACAAGACACTTCTAGGCGACGGAAATGTACATTGGCTAATTTTAGCAGATGTTGTCATAGTGATGTGTTTGGCTCTTGGCGGATGGGTGGTCCGAAAAAAAAGATTTTGTTGCTTTGCTTTGTGTTTTTGCAAGAAAAGGGTACAAAGGAAATGTGGAAGGAAGAAAAAGAAGAACCAGAAGCAGCAGGACACCAGAGAACCAGAAAAGGAGAAAACAAAAGAAGGAAGAGACCATAAAAACGAAAACGTCTCATAGTCAATGAGTCCCGAAATGAATGGAAAAATGCATTCATAACTACTCCATCTACTTTTTCAGAACATACAGACACCAAAAAACCGAGAGAAACGCCGCTGACAGGTGCGTCAGAACAAAGTGAAAAACAGCAAAAGTGAGGTGAAAGTACGTGTGAGAGGCAGTGTGGAGAGTGGAGAATAATACCGTCTGTTTCTGTTTCTGTTCAATGTTTCAAGTTGTTTTTCCTTTGCCGGGAAGAGAAGAGTTAGTTAGTGACTAGGTGTCGAAGATCAGAATTTTTGAGTGAAAGAAAGTGTAATAAAAAGTGTGTGAGTGGGAGGGGAGAAGTCACACCTGCTCCACAGGTGCACACACAAACTTTTGCAAAAAACTCGGTGGTGATAAGAGTCTTACTAAAATAAGCTCGGAAACAATATACACACCCATCCCCATTTTTGGTGAAATCGAACCGCCGAAATTGAACAACACAGTGTGTTTTAGCGTCTGTGTTTGCTGCTTCACAAAACGTGGAATGCAAACAAAACGAGTTCGGCCGCTCGCTTCCCCTCTCCTTTCCTCCCCGTCTTTTTTTGCCGTTTTTCACTCCGGAGAGTTCTATCCTATCAATTGAGGGGAGGAATGGGATGGAATGAGCATGAAGAAGTGTGATTCAATCACATCCAACACAGCTGGATGCCATCAATCATGTGGGAGAGTGGGTGGAAAAAAGATTGCAAACTTTTTGCTTTTTGTAATATTGAAAAAAGTCCTCCTAACCAGTGGTCATTTATCACGTACAGATACAGATCAAAAGGCGGAAAATACGGAAAATACGGAGAGTTGCGTAACATCATTGGCATGAGGATATCAAGACATGATTTACAAAGGTATCATCAATCATCTACAAGATGACAAAAAGACGAAAGGATGCGGGGAAATTCATGGTTCCAGGTTCTATTTTTGGTCCGAGTCCTAGAAGAAGAAGCAAAACCAAATAGACAGAATACTTATCTCAGGGATGTTGCACTTTTCACTTTCCAGGCAAAACAGGCATTCATGATTGGAGCACTGTATAGTTTTAGTGATCTGTTGATGAAATGCATCAATGTCATGATGAAATACATGAAAAAAGACAGTTACAAACACAGAGAACGTTATGAAATCAACATGTCATAGCATATATAGTAACCAGAACACTTTCGCAATTATTGGATCACCTCCCTACCCGCCTCCCCTTTCTAACAGTGTTTTCATATAAGTTCCCACACTAACCGCTCAAAATTCTCACTAGACATGAGAGAGTAGCGGCATCTTCTCTTCTTTATCGCAACTCTCCACTCCCCGCGCTCATGTCTACCGCCTAGGCCCCCGCTTCCTTCAGTGGTTTCGTGGTGTAGTGGTTATCACATCTGTCTAACACACAGAAGGTCGGCGGTTCGATCCCGCCCGAAATCAGTTCTCTTTTGCTTTTGGTGGAGAGCCTTGGGAAGAGATTTTTCGAGGAAAAAAAACAGAACAAATTCAAAACTTGCACGAAAAACTGACAGTTGTGCCTTGAATGAAGCAAAGGATTACAAGATCAAAACACTGGTTGATCTATTTTCCATTATAAACTACATGAAACTGTTTCCCAAAAAATCAAGAACAGAGCGACTTACACTAATGAATCTCACAATCACTTGGAGAAATATCGCTTCAAAATTTTCTTCATTTCACTTAGGCCGCGCTCTTATCTACTGCTTCGGCGCCCGCTCTCTTCAGTGGTTTCGTGGTGTAGTGGTTATCACATCTGTCTAACACACAGAAGGTCGGCGGTTCGATCCCGCCCGAAATCAGTTTCTTTTTGTTTTGAAGACAGGCTTTTGGGTTTCAGAAATCAAGCAGAATAGAAACGTTTTCTCCATTTCCATTCGATCCCAACTAAAATCAGGTCTTTCTTGTTTTTCGTTCCAAGTTAGATCATAGTTTTAGGTAAAAAAATTGATAAGGCATACATAATTACATCAAGAAAATCACGGGGAAAGAGCGAACTACATAAGCTCAAATTTGTACGTGGCTTCTCACTGGGAAATAGTAGCAACATTTCATCTTTTTCATCGCAACTCTACACTCCTCGCGCTCATGTCTATCGCCTAGGCCCCGCTCCCTCATGTGGTTTCGTGGTGTAGTGGTTATCACATCTGTCTAACACACAGAAGGTCGGCGGTTCGATCCCGCCCGAAATCAGTCTCTTTTTGCTTTCTTTTGGGAACTGAAAAACATTTTTTAGAGAAAAAGTGGACAAGAAATGAACATTTGACAATATGAGATAACACGAAGAAACAACGATCTGCTTGAGTCTAAAAGAATGGGTGATTATTGACTGTCCTGTGATCTGGCCTTGGTTTCTCACTATGGTGCTCAATTCAATTTTTTACTGTTTCTAACATAGAAGATGCACTACGATTTCCTATTTAATACTAGAGAAATTGTGTAAAACAGAAATCACCATCTCACGCACCTAAAATTCCACTTTTCGCGCTCTTGTCTACCGCCTTAGCGCCTGTTTCCTCATGTGGTTTCGTGGTGTAGTGGTTATCACATCTGTCTAACACACAGAAGGTCGGCGGTTCGATCCCGCCCGAAATCAGTTCTTTTTTGCTTTTGATCAGGAAGAAGTGAACAAAGAGGAAAGATAAAAAAGAAGCATGTATGCGGCAACAACTGGAAACTGAAGACCATGAAAGTAAGAGAATAAAATGAACACTTTGTACCAAATGTTCTTACAGTGTACAGTCTACGCTGTAACCACCAAGAAAACAATGATGACATTGTCCCCCTTCTGTTGCATCTTCAGCCCAGTTCCCAACAATGTTACACAGACAAAAAACACAAAACTTCCCACTGGACGCTTCTGTTGCAACGCAACAACACAAAATCGGACCGACGCTCGGGAAGATTCGCTTCCCTTTCTTTCTCAAATGTTTGCTCCGCGAATTATCATACTGACCGTCGGTCACTTTTCATCGCATCATTTTCATCAAGACGATGCAGATGCGCAGATCAAAAACAACAACACCGATCGAATCGAGAATGTAAGTTTTTTGCGGGTTATTGTGTCTTCTTCTTCTACCGAGACTTTGTAACATTCCCTAACAGTTCACTTACGTCCTTGAACGCCTTCTTCTCTTGATTCAATCAAAATTGAGAATTGAGACCTCTGACTTTGACCGAAACCGGTCGAGAACCCCCAACCCCAATCGGAAGTGACCCTCAATACTCATCCAACTATAAATCACTACTAAAAATGAATGAAGAGTTGCTGAAAAAAGAAAGTGTGGAGTAAGTAAAGCCGGGTGTGGTGTGTCAAGTCTTGGAAATGTCTTTTGCTTGCTCTGTGAGCCGGTCGTTTCGTGTATTTGCCAACAAGAGCCTTGCGAGCCGTTGATTATCAACGTTTTCCATTGATTTTTTGGAATTTCACGTACTATGCGTCATCCCCATGAAAACCATGCTCAGAAACAGATACCATTATAGTTATGGGTATTGCCCCTTCCTTTTTGTTCTTTTTGTACAGTTTCGTTCTTTTCCATTCATCTTCCTGTTTCTGGAACACAATCGATTGTCCTTCGTGGCAACAACCTAACCTGGGAAGGGTCAGAATTAAATTAATAGCCCTGTTTTGTATACCCATACAACCAGTTGTCCACCCCACACCTTGCATTTTTTCCTTTCTCCTTTCCCATGTCCTAATGAAAAATGGAAGTTACTATTCCAACAGTCACTTATTGTCCTGCGGACACTGAAACAGTGATTTCCGATTGTGACTCATTGTGTTATGACGGCAAAAGCATGTCGCTCGGGTGAGGAAGACAAAAGAGGCGTCAAATTAGAATGAAATGATGTTGAACTGATAAGAGCATTGACCCTCCCCTCCCCCTCCCACCTTTCGAGTGTCTATTGCTTATTGTGTTTTTTAGGAAATCAGAGTATTCCGATGATAGAAGCATGCAGCGACGCAATCCTATCCGTCGACAGCGAAACGTGCTGGATGAGGATCAGACGAGGGATGCGGTGAAGGTAAGGTTTTCCTGTGTTTTCTCGGTTCTGGACCAATTTTCTGAAAGTTTTGCAGTGAAATCGGATAGAACAGAGATTTCGGAACCGAGTGATAATCAATTCCACCAGAATCTTTCAGATTTTCAGAGGCAATCATGAAATCGTAAAATGTGAGCTGAAAAATTGAATGATCTTGATCAAATTGACTACCAAACGGTTCCCAATCCTCTGTTCTATCCGATTTCATTACAAAACTTTCAAAAATTCAGTCCAGAACCGAGAAAACAGCGAAACAGTATTTTCTAAGTAGTAACAATGTTTTCTTTCAGCTCCTCGAAAAGTACGTCCGTAAAAAATACCGACACTCGGTACTCTGTAGTCAAGATACCACCGACATCGAGCAATCTACCACTCCAATTGGACAAACTCCTTCAGCATGCCAGATTTCCAGGTGATTCAAGAAAACAGGCAAAAAAAGCAAGACTTGTTTCAGCCTGCTAACCCCCGCAGAACGTCTCTCCACTGTATTCAACTCTTCTCCACTTGGCCCAGTACCCACAGAACTCCATTATCCCCCTATGACTCCACAACTACAAGAAGCCACGTTTTCCAGTAAACTCAAGTTAGTTAACAGAATTCTCAACGTCTTAAACTGCGGGGTTTCAGAAAGAAGAACAACGAATCTTGTTGGCCATGGTTTTTCCGAGTCCTCAAGGAGTTTTATCAATTCCCAGGGCTACAGTATATAATCCTAGCAGTTTTGATAATCGGATACGCTTGTCTTGGCGGCTTTATCTTCCAATTTTTAGAATCTGAGAATCAAGAAAAAGACCTGGAAAAAGAGAGGTTAGACACCATTGAAGAATCCTCAATGTTAGCGCAAAATCTATTGAACTACATGAAGAAATGGAACTGTGTAAGTACTTTTCTTATGAAAAGTTCGAAACATGTGCTTTTAGACCCAATCAAATGAAGACAAATGTTTGGAACTTATCACCAAAGCGTTTATTGAAAGATCAGCCAATGTGGAGACCAACATAAGAGGTGAAGGCTGGAGATGGGATTTCTGGAATGCAGTGTTCTTTGCTTCCACAATTTTCACAACAATTGGATATGGAAATCTGGCCTGTAGAACTGTTTTTGGACGCATTGCAACTATAATCTATGGTGTAATTGGAATCCCATTCATGCTTTTTGTCCTGAAAGTTTACGGAGAGCTGAGTTTCAATTGGGCTCGAAAGATACGATCTTTTTTGATTCACTGCTCAAAACGGTGTGTGAGAAGATGTACGAGGAACGGCATGAAAAGAGCGAATACCATTGAGTCTGTGGCTTCAGATGAGATGTTGAATGGAGCTGGGAATAGTGAAGGATCGGTGAGCTCTTTCTTTGTAGAACCTAAGGTATTGGACTCTCAACCACATAAAAATTTCAGGAAGAAGAAGAAGGAATCACCGGGTTTCCGGTCGGTTGGGCTATCTTTATAGTCCTTCTCTTCATGTTCATCTGCTCATGGATTGTATCTTTTTGGGAAAAATGGGACTTCCTGACCGCCTTCTACTTCTTTTTCGTATCACTCTCCACAATTGGATTCGGTGACGTCATTCCAGAACATCCACGCACTGCTTGTGGTAAGAATGAATGACGTTGGTCGGTTCAATGAATGACACATGTTGCAGCCCTCTTCATTCTCTATTTTGTCGGTCTCGCCCTTTTTTCAATGGTTTATGCGATTCTACAGGTCTGGAAATGAAAACAAAGTAGTTCTTCTTATTTTTCGATTCAGGAACGAGTTGAAAACCAATTCATGTGGGCGTTGGCATTAATTGACCAGGAGTATTTGGACAATCAGAAGCTAGAGCAAGAGAATGAAGAAGTGCTTGAAAAGCCATCATGGTTCCCTGAAAATGCTCAGGGTCAAGGGGGAAAAATGCCCTCTCAAAGCTCAATTAGATGGAGGCAAAAGAATAGTGCTTATTCTATGGAGCACATGCCGGATCGGCCAGCAAGTGAGAGAAGGTTTAGTGGTAAGATTGTCCAATGTTCTGGAACCCATAACTTTTTAAATCTTTCAGTGTTCACCCCTGGAGAAGCCCCACAAGCTGCTCCACCAGTTCTTGGAACCTTTATCCTCCATAATCTCTCCATGAAGAAGAAACTGCTCGCTCGATCTGAAAGCATTTTACAACAGTAAGTACATAGTCCCTTTCCCTTTTTGCATTCCTCTGTCTCACGCTTCAGTTTTGTTTTCCAGAAGCAAACGCCCATCCACTCTGTTCCCCAGCAATGAGCTGCTCTCCACGTCAGCCAGTAGCTCTAGAGGGTACTTGTCGTCTTTCCCAGTAGCACGCCATAAAGTCATCTATTTCAGGTCACCATGGCCACACGCCGCCGACATGAATCAACCGAGAGAGCCCACCACTTTAGGGAAACCAGGCTCTACCACTGGAATATCCGCGCCGAACTTGACGATTCCTGGGAATCGATCCCCGTCGGGTGCGCTATCAGTGATCACAGAGGCCAGCGACGAGGATACAAGACACTTCAAAAAGCATCGAAAGTACCTTGCAAAGACTATGGAAACTGATGAGACGTCGCATCATGGTACATTTTGTTGTTTCTTGTTTTTTGATCGGTAGTCGGATTCGATTTGATAGAAGGATAGAGAGAGAGAGATACAATGAAACTCAAACCAAAATACAAAAAAATACATGTTTAGGTAGCGCCGAGAGTCTTGATCAAGTGATGGATGAGTTGAAACTGGAAGGTGTGGACCAGGCAATCACTCCAAAACCCTATAGAGATCCAAAGTTCCGAAAACGAGATGACGGAGTGGCTTCCAGAGCTGAAAAGCTCCCACTCTCCCCGAAAGAGCCATTGGAAGAGGAAGATGAGGATGATACACACCTCTAGATGCTGTCTTCAAGAGTGATTAAAACAAATGGGAATCCGGTATAAAAGCATATTAAACATATTAAACTTATTTTTATTGTGATGAATCATGAAGCGTTTTCTTTACTACAACTGGAGTTCAATGAATTGCGTTATTATAAGTTTAGTTTATTATAATGAGACAGGGACAGGACAGACAGGCGGACATAAGTAATGTGTGTGTGGTGTGTGGCTGGAAAAGGGAAGGAAAAGAAAATAAGAAAAGGAACGAAACGAAACGATCCATTGGAATTTTGGTAAAGCAAACACGCATGTAGGGAATAAAATAGATTTGGGATGTCATAACCCTACGATTCGTCGTCACTCGACTCGATGAGTTGCTGACGATCCTTGGAACGACGCAGCTTCTTGAAACGCTCCATTTTTTGCTTCTAAACAAGGATTATCATAGTTATAGTTATGTTTTAGGGTTGCTTACAGTCTCCTTGAACCGTCCGCCACTCTTTTTTTTCTCTTCCTCTCCCACAACACTATCCTTTTCCTTGGATGACGACGATGAACTATCGTCGCTGAATGGGGATAACTTACGAACAACGGCGGACATCTGAATGTGTGTATTGAATGTTGTGAACGTTAAAATGAACGTTTTAAATGCGACGAATCTCAATTCAAGTTCTTTTTTGATGTATGCCGAAAGGCGGTCACCCAACGGTCATAAACAACTTTACAAGCAATTCGCAATTCATCCGGTCTCTCTTCACTAACCTTTTGCGAGAAGATGCTGGGGCTGGTTTTCTTCTCAACGATTCCCACTTTCGGCTCAATTTCCGGCTCTGGAGTCGTATTCTCTGGCTCCGCTTCAATCTCGATCTCAACCTTTAGAGGCTCCTGAAAGTAAACTTTTAGAACCACCTCTTGGAAAACCATCCAGTTCCAGTTTCCAGACATTGCGCACTCTCATAAAGTCAACAATCGCGTCACTCGAAAGTGTGAATACAACAACAACACAAAAAACTTGAGCACACTTGGAGACCGGACTGCCAGCTTTTCCTCGCCCGCACGGTCGCTCTCCTTTTGTGGTGTGGTAAGCAGCAAACATAGTAGCACTCCCACTTATTGGTTTTTTTCAACCCCCTAGTCCTAGTAACTGGCCAAAAAACGTACAAGGGGCAGTGAACATCACCGGAAACCGAGTGAACATGAACACAACCAATCATTTACGCCTAGCGCAGCCGTACTACTAATAACACGTTGAGAACGGAAATTGGACACGGGAATTGGACACAGGGTTTGTTTTTCTGGTTTTTCTGCTCAATTTTCTACCCTACCCCTGCTGTTTTTTTTCTGGAGTACTGGCTGGATATGACCTTTCAGCTCTTTGCCCTCAGGAAAGCCATAACAAACCTGTTGTTGAGCTTGGTACTCCTCCCAAATGATCTCTGGAGGGATGATGTAGTTGAATTGTTGGCTGGTGGATGGTGGGACAGCTTCTGTAAAGTTTTGTTGCAAAAGAACGCCTCTGGATAACTAAAAACCGTACGTTTCTCAGTAGTCAAACGTTGACGTCCATTGGTGAACTCATGGATTCGAGAGGTGACCGCCCGGGTGAGAGAGGACATCTGAAAAAGAGCAAAATTGAAAACCACAAAAAGGGAATGGGTTTGACAAAAAAGATGAAAAGGGAAGAGGCTTGGAAGGATGGGATGAAATGTGCGTCGAGTGTTTCAGAAAAACGAAAATCGACAAAACGACATCGCACGCAGGAGGCGTTCTCGTTGCGCTTTCTCTCGTCCCTCTAAAGCCGAGCTCCGCCCCTCGGGGTCCAACCGCCTCTTCTGTTTGGTCTGAGACTTAAAGGATAGGAGAAATGGGCGAGAAAAGGGAACTATTTGGAGGGATTAGTTACTGTTACCTCTCAGGAATGAGAGGGACAGCGAAGGGACAGGGAGGAGAGTAGAAAGAACAGAAGCACAAAAAGCAAAACGAGGCAAAAGGATAGTTCAGTTTGCCAAAGGAGAGTTGAATCAACAAAATGCGTCATTTGGAGGGGCAAACACAATGGGATAATACTCGGTTCTCGGGAAGAGATGGTAACTAAATGAACGGACAACTGTTTTCGAGGGGTAAACGAGAGTAAACTACATAGATGTCGAAAAAGTGTGTAGGTGGAGAAAAGGGGACCTTTCTGATTCTGATTCTGATTCTGAGTCTCAGAAAACAAGGAAAACAAGGAAAACAAGACGTCTCGACTAGCGACACTTAGCAGACAAGACATGAACATGACCAAATTAGCTGCGATTAATTGTTTTCGAATGTGTACATTATACATCTCTGCGTCTTGCCTTCCTTCCAAAAAGTTTATTAGCCCTGTTTAGTTCAGTTTCATTCGTAAACACATCATGTTCATGAGCCGGCATTCTCACAGTAGACCTCATTGTTGCGGAAACATGCAAAACTAGTTAGTGATTCAGAGAGATCGGCGTCAGTGAGGAAGGTGAGATAGGACAGGGCAGAAAAAAGGACACGATTGAGATCTGGGTGGCAAGGTTGATCCGAAAATTTCTTTCGGATGGATTCAGTGCTTGGTCATCACGTCAAAAATGCCGATGGCTGAGGGAGAGGGGAGAGGAGAAAGGCGAGTCAATAGATTGCGCAAACATTTGGAACATATCGATGCGCCTTGGCCCGAGAGATCCATCTCATCACAAATCATGAACGGTTTGGATTTCCCTTATTCTTTTTTTGTGTGCTTTGTGTTAAGGATTGTCAAGTGATAAGAAGAGAAGGATCAGTTGGGTATCAGAATCAAGTTTGAAGCTGATTGGATTTGTGTCTAGAAAGGAAATGCTACAGTTGCTGTTTTTGGCTATTTTCGGTTCGATTCAGTTGCCAAGGTAACAAAATTGATCCAACTAGTCAAAAAAGGTTTTCTGGGATGTCTTGCCTTGTGAAAAACACGTGAAAACAATCAAAACATGAAAAGTTCGCGATTCTAGGAAAACGTCTAGTTCTGAGCAATCCAGCAGGCACTCACACTCACTCAGCTGATCACAAGACGTTTGTAACTGGAGGAAGCTCGAGTGGCGATTGCTAACCGGCTAGCGGAAGATGACACATGTGTTACTTGTTTTGAGTCGGATGCAGAGTCACTCGCAAACTCAGCTGTTCCCCTCCCGCTCTTTTACACCTATCCCGTGAAAAGGTCGAAAAGAAAGAGAGAATTAGCAGAAGTGTGTCATTCGGACGATCCAACCCTTCTACAGCCGGATAATGAGGTAATATAAGAGAGGTCACACCTTGTACTAGGCTAATGAGTGATTGAAATAGAATCGTCCCTCGACCAGAAACACAGTTACACCTTTCAAGGACACAAGACGTCATAACACAAGTGTACTAGTTGTTTTGAAGTTTTCTAAGGTGAGGTGCCAAAGAGAAATGGAATATGAATCGGAAATCGGGGGTAGGGATTGTTTTTCACAATTTGGGGAGTGGAGTTCAGAATTGGATTAGGATTTTCGTTTTTGGATAATTTTGTGATTTGGGGTATTGGCAGTGACGTAATGTTTTTGGAGCAAGAGAAGTTGAAAAACTCAAAACAGGTCTGCCTCACCGGTACAGAACCCCATTTTCTGACCACAAGAAGTTTTTTGAGTAAAGAGAAAATCTCAAACTCTCCGTTCCATAATTGGCGACAAGCAGCTAACTAGCTAACACACAATTCAGCGGACTAGGAACAGAAAACACACGCTCCGCCAAATGACTGGTTTTTTCGGCTTCCAAGCCCTATAAACATTCGCTTCAACGAAATGAGTTGGTTCGCCTTTTTTTGTGTGTATTTTTGTTCTTTACATTGGTATGACAAATGGGAAATGTTGTAAAGATATCCGAGTTGGAAAAACTGTCCAGAAAGTTTAGAAACAAGGAAGAAAAGAGAAGACGAATCCAAATCAAAAACCATTCACACCTCATAGCCTCATAAGACCTAAAGTGAGGGAAGGGAACAGGTTTGTTCTCGTTGAAGGTGGACAATGTTTCCAAATGGAGAACTGGTATTCTTTTAGGTTCTCTGAATCTGAACACTGAACACCGGAATCCAAAAGAGCCAATTTCATCGTTGAAAAAACTGATGTAAACGGGGGGAAAAACACAAATACACTCAACTAAATCAGCTTTCCCCTATTTCCCACCTGCTCGTCTACAAACCACAAAAACCGTTTTCAAATACAAATGGATTCTGAAGTTTTTTGAAGTCAGAAGTGTGAGAAGAGTCCTTACTTGTAAGTACTTGGAAAACTCCACTACCACTAATCAAAAATTCCAGTAACGGATGTGTGAAAGGACTTGTTGAATAGAGGCAAAAGCCGAAGTCGACAAGGTTTGCTTGTCAGGTCAATCTTTTTTCTTCGGGATAGCAGCAGCAAAAGGAGAACGAAACACACATACACACAGAACTATGTAAACGAGTTTGGTAAGAGGAAGAAGAAGGTGAAGAAGGCGCAAGAAAACGGACGTCTCCTCCTCCTCCTCTCCCTCTTGTTCACGTGTTCCCCCTCTTTCTGACCATCTTTTCTAGCCACTCTAGAAATTAGCGAGGAACGAATAAACAAAAGGAAGAAAGGGGGGGGGTTGAAGTTGTGGCTCTAGAAAGCTCAAAATGAGGAGCATAGAAATCTAAATAAACAATTCTAGAAGAGAAAAGCAGAATAAATTCATTTGGCAAAAGCAAAAAAGCGAGCGTTTTCCATTCATTCTTCTTCTTGATGAAGCTAAGGGAAAGGAAAAGAAGAGATGAAAAAAAAGTGACGCGATGAAGAAGAAGAATGAGGGAATGAATCCCAGGAACATCTGGAAATGGGTCCCAGGATTTATAAATAAGATCGCAGCGGAAAGAAGGGAGGGACTGGTTGAAATATGAATGGGGTTGAGTTAGAGGGGTTGAGTAGTAGCATTTGAAAACCGATATCGCATGTCAGCAAATACTGCGGGTGAAGATGGGAAGGGGATGCAAAAAATTTATGTGTGATGGAATAGAGGAACATGGAACACACATTGGAAGTATAGTTTTGCTAGAAAACTAGTTGAAGTGCTCTCTGGTACTGTATACCATTTCGTAACAGAATTTGACTTACCTTATCCTTACAACTTTTCAACATCTCGGAGAATGTATCCATTTTTAGCTAGAATACTCAATATACAGTTAAAACAAACAACAATGCGAGTTGCTATGAGGAAGATTTCATAATGCAACATATGTACCACAGCTGCTGGACAACACGGGGATGCCCTTAGAGCGCGAATGAACGGCTGGATTTTGCGGATGAGAGTTGTTTTGTTATGGGGGATAGATCCAGAGGAATGAGAAGAATTGGAGCTTGAAATGAACTGAAGGATCGTCTTTTTAGAGTCCTGTACTGCAAATGTCGAAAACGTTTGCGGGTCTCGCCACGAAATAGATTTTTCGCTGTTTTCTCGGGTCTGCACCAATTTTTTGTAAAATTTTTTGATGAAAACGTGAAGAACAGTGTATTTGAAACCGGTTGACAGTCACTTCCATCAAAATTTCTCAGTTTTTCAGTCCGATTTTCGTGTTTCTGTGTTTTTTCTGGAAAATGGAACAGATGGATATTTGACAATGAAAAACTAATCTATCCTGGTGGAATTGACTATCAAACGGTTTCAAATTCCCTGTTTCATCCGATTTTATCAAAACATTTGAAAAAATGGTCTAGAATCCGAAAAACACCAAAAACTGACTTCGTGGGAAGACCCACCGACAGGACAATCTTCCATTCCTCTCTTTCTCTCTCAGATTTCAAAATCCAATATCAAAATTTTTAGCTCTTTCACAGGTACCAAACAGCACTGAATTTTCAATCATACAGTTTCAAAGTTTTAATCAAAATCAAAACGGTTTCTTATTAAAAAACCGATGATTCATTCATTCTCCAATCTTCATAGCAATGTAGTTTTGACGTAGCCTACGCGTTTTCATTCCCGTTTTTCAGAATTGAAAGAATGCAACGTTTACGTTAGGGTTAGTCATCTTTTGTTTCAAAATTTGCGTATTCTGATTGAAAACGAAAATTACAAGACTGTACTGTTTAGAAATTGGGGTGGAAGGGCCTAAAAACATGGGGGACTTGAAATTGGTAGCACACCTCAAAAAAATAACCACCCTATTCTGAAAAGCGCGAATTTCAAATTGCATTACACTTTCTGCTAACATAAAAGGTAACTAGATTTCAGTCTACGTACATATATTTGTATCCAATTAAAATATGCACAAGTTCTAAACTAATTAGTTTACTCTATTGTGTCACAGAACTACACCGGAAATCCTGGTTCAATGCTTGTTTTAGCCTTTCCTAATGAGGTTTCAAAGTCTCATCATATTTTCAGCGCTTTTCTATCACAAATCATCTGTCTGTCTCTCATTATTACGTCATTTTTGAATTCCCAAACCCCCAAATGACTCATTCTACACCTTTTCGTCCGTTTCGAAAAGCTCTGAACCGATGGGAAATCTAGATACCACGGAGAATGGAAGAAAGGTCACTATGCCGATTCTCTCTTTCAAATACTGTCGGTTTGGCGGGCTTTCCTGCGAAGGGAAATTGTCCGAAACCAAATTTTGTACTATTTTGAACATTTCGTTTCGAAATAGTGACTTGATCTAAGCACTGCTATGGCTTCTTTTAGTAGTGAAACTGCTGCTTCATAACCTCACCAGAAATCGTCTGGAATTAAATTTCTTATTCAAAACCGTTTCGATTAGATTCCCAAGCCATCAATCTCAAAAACCATTGATTTTCTAACAACCCTTTTAGCACTCTTTGTCCCACCACCTGTTCCCCGTCGTCTTCCCAACAAAACCGCAGGGAGCCTGACTCACGTCTTCTCCCTTCTCTTGTCCGCACAAGACCGATCAATTGGGGCAATTGTACGGGCAGCGTAGGCACAGTCTTGTCTGCGGGAGGCTCATTGAACCTACGGACCACTAGGACTCCTCTGCGTCTCTCCGGACCTTGTATCTCTCACCTTTTCTCTCAGGATTTGTTTTTTTTTTCGTTTAGCTCAACTTTTTCTGTTCTGCTTTTCTGTTCAATTTAGCGGCACTGCTCATGATATCCAAACTCTGTCTATGTAAGACCGACCACCAGAGAATGTGTGGTCACAACAACTTGTTTTGGTGTTCACTTCAGCTTCTCTTTCGTAACATTTCTGCTCTGCTCTGCAAAGACTCCAAATGAGCCACATTCCTGAACGCAATTTCACTGTCATTACATTACCATAACAGAAACCGGTTTTTGGGGGCAAAGAATCACCTGTCCGCCGCCTAGTCGGGTTTCACAATGAGTTTGTTTGAGAGTGTTTCGCAACTCAACATCTCAACTTTCTTGCCTCCGAAACCAATTGTCGCGTTTTTCTCAATCTCATAGTCAATCAAAGCTCCATTGCTCCTGATTCATCTTGTCACATTGAAACCTTTCCCCCTTTCTCCAACACATTGTCAAAGGCCACTCTCCACTGTCATCTGGACCTGACATGTTTCTGAATGACAGAGAAATAAGTGTCTTTGTGTGTCCACCCTACACCCAGATGACCTCCCCTCAGATTCTCAGGAATCCCACTCTTTCAACAGCTTTTTCAAAGTGATACTAGTTAGGTTTACGAGTTTACGTCAATTATCAGTATACAGAAACTGAATACCTTTGCTGATAATCGTCGTAAAGCAAACAAAGGTTGGTTAGGCAGTCTTCTCTCTCAATCGGCCTGTTTGCCCGTCGTCCTCTCATCGGTGTACTCTGCGTCTCTCATTCTCCCCGTTCTCTTTCAAAACCCGCGGCCCGCTAGCGATTCCCCCCGTTTGCGATAGTGGGGCAAGGCAAATGCGCTCTATTGCTAAATTTTGATTCAACGGCGGCCGGACAGTCAAACGAAAGAAAGAAAAAAAACGTTCCCATCCCCATCCAAGCTCTTCCCACCCTAAAAACTACCCCCGCTTACTATTCCTGTTCACTTTAGCAGTATTCCCCCAACTTTTCTGCATGGAAAGTCTAAGAGGGCATGATCGACGAAGAATGGGACCTGTTACTGATACCGCCAAAAAACATTCTATATGAATTCAGAAACCAGGTTCTCTGGGTAGAGGTAAACAATTCTTGCATTTTTTTCTTTTCTGCATCTTTTCCCATTGTTGCATCTTTACTAATCACTTCTTCTCTCAATGTAACTTTTCTCTATTTTCCTTTTTTTCCCACCGGAATGAACGGGGACCGCATGCTTTCTCTTGGACTTTTACTTTTCCCACGGGTTATTCAGACTAAACGAAAAGGTTTTCAGGACATGGCAGAGTCAGGGATTGTTTCAGGACATGAATTTGGTGTTCGGAAACTCCAAGACTCCTGCAAAGTCATCTGCAAAGAATTCGGGTTCACCTCGGTAGCGTCGTCGGCGAATAACAAGTTGGCGGCGATACTGAGGAGCAAAATAAACGAGTACGCGCACATCACGCGAATATTGATGGAACATAGTGAGTTCCGTAAAAGCTACTTTGAAACTTAAGCCGGTTGAATTTTCAGCGGGTAGAACAGAAGCGGTTATCGAAGATGTGATGGCGGCCTTTAAGTACAAAAAAATCAACATATCAGATGTACGGGATTATGCAAAACAAGTCCGGTGTGAAAGACTAAAGGCGGTACGTCTTTTCCACGCGATATTTTAAAGCTAAAGTTCAATTTTCAGCTACCAGTGTTTCCTGTGCCTGACGCCAAACTTTCGGCTTCAGAAGAAGCCTATTTTCTAGCAATGTATGGACCAAAACCGTCAGATCGAGAGCTAGCAGAACGGCCCGCACATATACCACCATACATGAGAGCAGTGCATCCAGAATGGATAGAGGAAGAGCGAATAGCAAAAGAACTTGCGGAAAAAGAAGCAAAAAAGACACAAGCAGAGAGAGAACATGAGGAGTTCAGCAAACTAAAAAAGATCAACAGTTATCGGCGGAATCCAGAGACTAGGGAAGCAGCGGAAGCCAGGGAAGGAGAAGTGAAGGAAGAAATGAGTGACAGTGATCTCTCAGAACTGAAACAGGAAGAACTGTCAGAGTACGACGAGAACGAGGACTCAGAAAAAGAACCTCTTCCAATGCTCCCCGACTTCGAGGCAATGGACCATGGCGCTATGGGTTTCTTCGAGGACTACGAAAGAGCGAAGAGGGAAGAAGCAGAACGAAAAGAAGCGTATGCACTAGCTGAAAAAGAGCGATTGTCAAAGCCTGCTGTAAGACCGAGCACACCCGCTGAAATCCAACCATCGCTGTCTTCGCTGATCACAGCAGTGAAACTCAATGCGAACCTCGGCGCAGAGCCTCCAGCGGATTCTTCTTATATAGACACGAACTCGATTGTAAGGGCGTGGTGCGACAAATTGCCGACGACGTTTGTGAGTTTTTTTTATTTGGATGGGTTTGTTTTGAAGGGCTGGGGAAGGGATTAGAGACAGAAAAGTACAAAACTTGGGGGAACCAAATCAGAGGTTTTGGGTGATCCTAGATAACACGAAAGCAAAAAAACGGGCCCACACAGTCTCTGTTTTCATGTTTTGTTAGAAGCGGTTATGGGGGATTTGAGAATGAAGACAAGAAAATTAGATCGCAAAGATTGCATGGTTCTGCACAGTCCCAGTTCATGTCCTTGTGTTAGAAATGCTCTCAAAACTTCAAAAAACGATTGAATATTAGCTCCAACTAGGCAAAAACACCACAAAAGTGTGACTAGTGACAGACGATGCAGTCAACTGAACCAGAAAAGCAAGCGACAAACGTGCACTTTTCTTGTCTTGCATCTCGCATTTGCCTAAAAGGATCGCAAATATTTTACATATGCTAATCTGACAATTGTCTTACGCTAAGATGCCCGGGGGACCCCAGAGACCTCTCTACAAAACAAAACCAATTAATTTTCAGCCTTCTGGAAGTTTTACGAGTCCCGACAAAATCGACGCAGCAACTGGGTATCCAAGCGAAGACACAGGTCCAGTATTCAGAATGTCCGACTTGGTGAAGCCGCTCAAGTTCAAAATGGGTGGCACTGGATCTGCAGGTGGATCTGCTCCAAGTTCAAGGCCTGGGAGCTCCATGAGCACTAACACCCCTGAAAAGCGATTTGGACCAGGACGACCTAAGAAACCAAAGCCAGAAGGAGGAGTTCCGAAACCTAAAGGTAGACCTCCCAAAAAGGCTACACTGGAGAAGAGAAAACTCGAGAGTGACCTGGCGCTAGCACGACAGCTTCAGGAGAACCTTGCGAAAGCCGCTAAAGCTGAGGGAGCACCACCAGTACTGGAGAAAGTTGAGAAAACACCAGAGAAGCCTGAAAAACCAGTGAAGGAAAAGAAGGAAAAACCAAAGAAACTGACAATCGATGATAACATTCGAGATTCGATCCTTCGTGCCAAGACCCAAATGCTCATGCCGAACTCTGCATTGGCTCTTTCCGAGGCTACTCATGTTCCACCAGTCGCCGACCAACAACTTCTAGCCGCTCAACTTTTCGCCCACGTTGCTGCACAAGCCGCCCATGCTGTTCAAGTTGCGCAAGCCCTTGCAGAAGCTCCAAAACTCGAAGTTCAACCGCCAGTCAATCCTACCACCATCTATGACGCGGAGACAGCTCCAATTCTATTTGAAGAGCCAGCTATTGAAGTTGAGATCAAGTCTGATGAGCCATTTGCTCAGGGACCGTCTTCAACGTCATCAGAAATCCCATTGGTGAATGCGCCAGTCGAGGAGAAGCCGAAAAAAGAGAAACGTGATAAGAACTCTGAAGAGTACAAAGAGTACAAGCGACTGAAGAAAGAGAAGAGGAGGAAGGAACGAGAAGAACGGAAACAGCAAGAAGAGGAGAAACCAGATGTTGTGGTTGCAGCGGAAGAAGCAGTAGTTCCAGGTCAGTTTCTTTCTGAAGGGGGACTTGATTAAAACTAGATTGGTTTTTACTTTTCCGTCTTTGTCAGTCAAATTCGGAGCTGAGCCTTGCAATTCGTAAGATCCATAATCCTTTTCTCATTCCCAGAAAAGGTCGTAATACTTTACGAGTGGCCTCGTTAGAAACCATCTTGGCTCTGGTTGCTAGCCACTTTTCTTTTGTCACCCATATTTCCCCTTCCTTCAGTTTCCCAGTCTTTCTACTATACATCTCTCTAGATCTAGAAAAGCAGAAGCAGGATTAGTCAGATATAGGTTTGAGTTGATCTTTAAGCAAAGCAAAACCCCGCCTTCCTGTAAAGAGCACAGCACAACGAAGGTAATTGTCTAGCTAGTTTTAATCGGAAATGAAAACGAATCCAATTTGATGAAAACTATAGGAGAGTGCGCGTACAAGTCATAACTCTACATGCAGAAAGATTAGTGGTCAGATTATCCCAACCGGGGCCCATTTCACTTCCTTCCTTCACATTTTCCATGTCGTCCTCCTCATCCTTCCAAAACATTTCCGGGGGACCGGCCCCCCTCTCATCGTTTCCCTTCAACGCCGCTCCGCCTTTTTCTATTCCTATTCCTATTCAAAATTACTTTTCATTCAACCATGATGTAAAAGAAGCAGAAGCAAGGGAAAGGCATTGCGAGCGCTAGTTGTCGGGCCTGAGAAATAAGACAGAAAGTGCTTTTTCTCGCTTCCGTTTCTTTTTGTTCCATGCCATGCTATTTAGAGTGTCAAAGTGTCAGAACCCTTCGAAACATTACCAATTCCAACTGTTGCGTCTCCTTCTTGTTCCCACCAGTTCATTCATGAAACATGACTCAACTGTGCCTTTCCTTTCCCCTCTCGAATATTCCTTGGCCCCTCTCCGCACACTCCGTCAATGTTTGGTTTTGTTGGGTTTGGTTTCGTTTGGTTTCGTTTGGTTTCGTTTGGATTGGTTTTGGTTTCCATAACATAAACGATTCAGCCAACTAACCTCTCTCTGCGGCACTCTACACTATTTGATACAACCTGCTCTATTCCTTTCCTTTCGACCTTGTTCAAAAGTTCCTCATACTTCCCACGTTTCTCTCGGCAATTTGGAACGAAACTTTTGTTACTGAACAAAAAGACGGGCTGGGAGGAATGGAAAACTTGAGGGATAGCAGTGAGGAGAACAAGACGGGTGGCTAATTTTTTGAGAGAAAACTAAAACGTAGGACTGAGTCGGAGACGGCCCACAGGAGAGAGGCGAATTTTCAAGGCTGGCCGACTGACTGCCAATGTTCAAAGTTTGTTGCAATTTGAACAAAAACGTGTTGTTTATTGATCGTTGGGTGAGGGAAAGGAAAGGAAAGGAAAGTGTTGACTTTGGTTAGTTCAGGAACTAACAATCGAAGAACTCTTTTTGAGGCATCATGCTCGATCCCTAGTGACCCATTTTTGACTCTATACATAGTGCAGCAAACTTTTGCGAACATTCTGAAGTTTTCGCCTCACTTCACCATTACCAAAACTTTAGAAAAAGCGCTCCATTTGTCACCACGAGAACGTCATTCGCTCATGATTTATTCCGCTGACAAGATTCCCTCTTCATTGCTCCCAATAGCTTCGGTCTCCTCTCAAAAACACACACACACACACAAGCCGGGCCAAGTGGTCCGAGTAGCAGAGCAGATATCCACTGGTTACATGTGTCCTTCCTTCCTTCTTCTCCTCTTTCTCGCCCCGTCGTCGTTTCTGCGGGCCTCCAAAAATTTTGGGTCCTGCTCTGCTGGCTGTGGTCCATTCCATACCAATGTCTCTTTTTCAAAGCCCTCTTCTCTTCTCTTGTTTGCCCTGATCCAGGACGGGGCGCCGCGGCCAGGACCCTTTTCTGTCTCTCCCTCACTCTGTTCTGTCCTTTCCTGAAAATGTGGGGAGAAAAGATGAGCAGAAGAAAGAAGAAAAGAAACACTTTCCCCTTTTCTCCCCAATGATTCCTTGAGCCTTTCGTCACCCCTGCCCCATCACACCCACAAACCTCTCGCATTTCTTATGAATGGAAATTGGGCGAGGGAGGAAGGAAAGGGGAGGGACAACATCTTGGTGTATGCCTTTTATATTCCTCACCCTTCCACGATTCGCAATTAGAAATGAAATAGAGCAAAACACAAGGAATACGCTGCTTTCGTCGAAAAGGGCAAAGTATCAAGTTTATCAATCATAGCAAACGCACAATCATTCCATTCACTCCCGAAAAGTTTCCTTGTTATCATTGTCATTTCATTCCCCTATTCATTCTCATTCTCACCTACTCCCCTTCCACTTTCCCAACTCTTTTCTCTTTCCAGAACCGCCCAAAAACCCCAAGCTCACTCTGAAAATCAAGCTCGGCGCCTACATCCCTCAGGACACCAGCTCTCCTATGCGTCCCGACTCGACCAACTCTGCAAGTCGCCCGACCTCTTCTCGGAGCAACTATCACGAGGATCCACCACCACCGGTTAACCCGCCAATCAAGTTCCGCTTCAAGAACTTTTTCAATCTCACTGAGGAAGAACCAAAAAAAGATACGGTGGTCACTTCATCAACTGCTCAAGGCTCTAGCTCGCGTCCCGGATCTTCGCTTGAGGTAGGTGTCAAAGATCAGTGTGCGTTGTGCGTTGTAGCAGCGGAGTAGTGATTGATAAGGAATTTTGAACCTCCCCGAGTACTCTTTCTGGAATGAGACGGGAGAGAAGCCTTGGCTTTCCTTATCAGTGTAGGTAAACGAAAAGCAGCAAGAGTTTTTGTTTGAAATAAGTAACAACCCCCATTCTTTTCTGCTCGCTCGAATTTCCGACCTGCACTTTGTTGAGCATTTGGTTGTGCAGTGCACAGCACAGCACATGTCGACGTCGACGGTGTGCACTTTTCGTCAATTCATTTGCCTTGCTCAATTTCCCCCATTTCCGTCCGCAGCCGCCTTTCCCCACTATTTTCCTCTTCTATTTTCAGACACCATCGTCCTCTTCGTCATCAAAGCATCACAAGAAGGATAGGAAGGACAAGGAGAAGAAGCACAAAAAGGAGAAGGAGCGAGACCGTGAGAAGGAGCGAGAGCGGGAAGAGCGAAAGCAGCGCGAGCGGCAACAGAAGCAGGACGAGGAGGCGCGGCGTGAAATGTTAGTTGGACATTGGAGCAGATTCTTTTTTCCCCTCCCACGGCCTTTCAATCTTTTTCTACTTTTTCTATCATTTCATTGATATTTCCCATAGCCTTTCCTTTCCTTTCCCCGCTCTTTTCCAACACTAACCGTCAATTTTCAGAGAAGAAAAAGCACGCCTTGAAATGGAAGCCAAGAAGGCAGCAGAAGAAGAACATCGTCGTGAAAAAGAGCGTCGTAAGGAGGAGAAACGCAAGGAGAAAGAACGCAAAAAGGAAAAGGAGGAGAAGCGTGAACGCAAAGAGAAGGAGCGTGAACGAGAGCTGGAACGTGAACGCGAGGTAGAGCGTGAACGTGAACGTGAAAGAGAGAGAGAGCGTGAAAAAGCAAGAGAACGAGAACGCGAACGTGAAAGAAAACGTGAGGAGGAGAAGCGCAAGGAAGAAGGTGAGCTTGCTCTTCTTGATGATAACTTACCAGAATTGTTGCAGAACGTAAGAAAAAGGAAAAGAAGAAGTCCCCGCCTCAAGCGCCCACTCCAGAAGTGCCTGCGCGTCCGCTAATCACCCAGGAAGACGACGACTCGGGAGCCAGTGAGAGCAGCGAGGAGATTTGGATCTGTCCAGTTTGCTCTGTAGCCTATTGCGCTGGAGCCAACATGGTTGCATGCGATGAATGTGAGGAATGGTTCCATTGGTAAGTCAGACCCACAGGCAGTCCCCAGACAGTCTGCAGCCCTGCAATATTGAAATAAGTTGCTTCTTGTTTCAATGAGGTGCGCACACACACAATTTGCTTATACACCAGCGCAAAAGTCACTAGTCAGATCTTTCGATCTTCTTTCTTTCTTTCTCCCTGTACACACACACACATTGTCGTTCTTTGTTGGTTGCGACTGCCCTGCGCAACAACCGTTATCGATCAACTGGATCAAGTTGAAACTTTTTCAGGCACTGCGTTGGATTGACCGAGGAGCCAAAGGACACCCAATGGTTCTGCAACCGATGCGCTAAGGGAAACAAGAAGAAGAACAAGGGCATGAAGCGCGGAGGACCTGGACCACATGAGTCTGCACTCTCGGCTAAGAGGAAGAAGCACTAATATGATGTTTTCTTTCTGTTTTGACCCTTTGCAGTATGAGTACGCCACAACCGATTTGAATGTTTGCATCCTTTCCCATTCCCAACACCCCAATCCCGCCATAATGACACATTGATACCAACGTTTTTTGAGTCTTTCTAGCTATTTTTTTTGAACTTTTTTGCTTCCCTGTACCGTACCGCCATCCCATCTATGATACCCGATTTTCAAATTCTATGTCATAAACTTAAGCCCAGAATACCAAAAAAAAAACCAATCAATTTTCACATCTCTGGTCAACATAACTGACCAACTCCTTTTCTTTCCCCAAATTTTTTTACCCAATAACTTTTTTTTCGTATATTTTTCAACTTTTCCACTAGTCCCATCCCATTTTTCAGTATCTCCAATTCATTTACTCAAAATAAAGTTCCTTTATAATTGAGCAATCAGAAACCAATCACGCGTAGACACAGTCAACCAACTGATCAACATCATCACACAAAACGACGGACGGAAGACAATCGATTGGTTCATTCAAAGATAACGTCTCGTCACGGGCCGCACTGTCTCTTTTGGGGGAGGAGGGGTGGACGACGGACTGTATGTCATCATGCGCTTTCCACTGCACTCAGGCCTGTTCGCTGTTTCGGTGAAGTTGGGTTGGACTGACTGGGCACAGTGCACTTTTTGTAGGGTGATCTATGGGTTTGCGTCTTTGCTTTTGTCTTTGGTGTGGTGTTTTCTGTTTCTTTCTCTAAAACAGCCTTTTTTTCCACTGTTTGTGTATGGTTTTCCTTTGATTTTCAGACAAGTACTTTTCTTCTTCTCAAAGGCTTTGATTTTGATATAACTGCTATATCTAAAGTCCGCAATTTCCTGGTTACCTAGAAAACCCAGCCCGCAGATTACCTTTGATCTCTTGATCTTTGGAAACGCGGAAAAATATAAAACATAGTCGTTCTACCTTTGCCCGGTCATTTCTATTGGCACTGAACTTCTAACCCAGTTATCGTTGTTGTTATCACTCGAAACTTCTGAAAATTCTTGAACAAAGTCATGTTTCCTTCATTTTCTAGGTTTTTCAAAGATCACTGATCCTCTTTTGACCTACCTATCTATCTTATCAACTGCTCTTCTTCCATTCATTGTTTCATTGGTTCATTGGTTGTATCTGTCACAATGCATTGCATTCTCATGTTTCCATACAGTTGCAGTTTTCTTTTGACAAGAAACATTCATCGCCATAACTTTAATAAGAAAAACCGGTTTCGGACTGAACAAACTGCTTATGACTGACTGACTGATCAAGGTGAACTTTTGGTTCAATGGATCATTGTTTCTAAAGGTTGGAGTATATCATGTGTGGTCTGAAAATCATCAAAACATGTTGCGATGACAAAATTCAGGATAGAAATGGAAAACAGGCGACGTTTTTTGTTTCTATTGGGTTGGCTGAAAGTGGTAGAAAAGAGGGAATTCAAAAATGAAAACCTGTTCCTGTTTCTCTTCTTTTCCGTTTTTCTATCTACCACAGTGATTTGCTTTGTTATTTTGATCGCTCTCAGGCTGAAAACTAAGCTTATCCATATCTTAGTACTTGTCAACACGTTTTGTTAGATGAATAGGGCACTAATACCCGCCCCTTATCTTTTGTTAGAAACCTAGGATACTTAACATTACATTATCAGTCAGTTTTTGTCTGATACCAAAGTTCTAATGGCGCTGATCAATTGGTTTTGTTGGTTTTCATGTTTTGTGCCCTTCATTTGAATTTGAATTTGGTTCCAACTTTCAGGCGGTGTGATTCATTTTGGACTTTTTTTTTACCTAATCACAGACAATCTTTGATCTTTTGCTCTCTATCTTTCGCTGGCTGTATTTGAAAAAGTGTCAACTAAACTAAAACAGATTCCAAAATGGTCAACCCTTCCTACATACACACCAAGAACAATGTTTGCCCCGCCGAGCTCGCGCACCACCCCACCTCCCATCCAGTTTGCGCCTTTTGAATTTCTGTACTTTTTCATGTGCGAGGCCTTGTCTCGTTTTGAAACACTCTGTCTTGTGCTTTGCCGCGACACGTGAGTTGGGACTGACATACATACTGTTTTTCGTTGAGGAAAGTCTGGAAAACTTGTGTTCTTGATCTTCTAGTTTTTCACCTGTCTATGTAGGAGGTGAACTTGGCTGTCACCCTTTATTCCATTATCCAGTAACCAGTAATCCCATCGTTCTCAAATCCAGTCTACCAATTGCTGATCTCAACGTTCTCTGAAGTATGTATGTTCCAAAGTGTATTTCTATTTCCCCGTTTACACCGCCGTTTTATCATCATTTCTCTCTCTGCACACTCCACAATCCCCATCATCCTACTCTCTTTGATAACACAAAAGCAAGACCAGTTATCTATCATATCAATCGATAGTAATAACCAATATGGTTAGGTTTTTGAGGGGTTGCTCTGACTTGAACTTGAACGACCAAACGTTGAAAGAGAGCAAAGAGAAGCAGAGACATACATATGTCACCTAGACAAACACTGCTAAGGTTCGAGGTTAATAGGAGCAACTACTGAATTTTCACGGTTTACCACTTTTTTTTCTGACATTTGGACCAATGATTGTTGCATCACACACCTCTCTTCTCTCTCTTTTTGAAATCTCCCAGTGACACCAACTTTTTCGGTTCTTTTTTTTCGGTTTCTCTCCCACTTTTTTCACCTGCTGCGCTTTATGAGAATTTCGAATTCTGAGCATTGCACAAGTCACAAAATGCTTTGTGAACCTTTCTGAATACGTTTCATGCATCACATTGTTTCAGAACGGAAAACTTCAATGCAACTCGGTAAGAAGCCGTGCAATGTGTGCGGCGAAGCAGGCGATGGAGCACATTTTGGAGCAGAGGCTTGCAGGTATCGTTGTTTCATTTTTGAAGCGATTCTAATAGTTTTTTCTGTTTTAGAGCATGCGCAGCATTCTTCCGGAGGAGTGTTGCTCTGAATAAGGCCTACATTTGTAGGGCAATGGGGACTTGTGTTATTCAGAAAAGTGAGTACCTCCTATAACAGTAACAAAGTAGAAAACGTTAGTAGAGAGATTTCAAAGCTTCAAAAACAAGGTTTCAGTTCTAGACACTGTTTTTTGAACAGTGTGAACTTTGTTCAGCAACCCAAAAACATTTCCTCGTCAACAACACCTGACCAACAGTCTCTTAACCCTACTTCTAATTTCAGATGTTCGATGCATGTGCCGGGCATGTCGATTTGCAAAGTGCATTTCTGTTGGTATGAGGAAGTCGGGTTAGTTTCTTGGAAATAATGAGATTATCATATAAAATGTGTCCTTTCAGCAGTTCAACGCCACCGAGAAGTGTATGCCAGACCCGATGGGAATCCAGAAATGTCGAATGTGACAATGTCGCCGTCTAATTGGCCGGTGGTAAGAAACTCAAAGAATTTCAGAGAATTCAAGCTAGATTCAAAAAAATTTTTGTTTCAGGATTTGTCTCCAGTTAGCATTGAAGAGCCAGGAATGCCTACTTTGAACAAATTGAATGAAAACTATGCACATATGGGTTCAGTGCGACGGGTTATTCATAACACTGGTGGTGATAATATATTCAATGTGAGTGCACAGCACAAGTCACAAAGGTAAAAACGAAATGATCAAACCTGATCAAATTTCAGCGTCGAGAGCCGAAAGCCGTTGCGTATAGAGATGCAAATAATGTGCATTTGAAGGAAATTGGATTAGTCGCCGACTGGGTGATCAAGTCGTATCCCGATTTTGAACGACTACATCAGGAGCAGAAAGTGAGCTTGAGGACTTGAATCTAGAACTAAAAAAAGTCATTTCAGAAACTTCTCTACCGCAACTTCTTCCTGCCGTTTATGATTCTGGAGTGTGGATATCATTGCTGCTTGAATGACAGAACAGACATCTTATTCTTGCCTTCCGGGGATTACATAGATTGCAGTCGACCAGAAACGTTCTATAATGATCTGGGAGGTGACTCGCAGTTGATGAATTCAGAGGAAGCTGTTAGGTAGGCTTATCAATATATTGTCCAAATGTTTAGTTTTTGGTTTCAGAATGTTCGGCCCTTCCTTCGACATCTACAGGAGGAACGTGTTGGACCCCATGCGTCGTGAAAAAGTTGATAACTATGAGTTCTTCACTCTCTGCTCCCTAGTTCTCTGGGATCATGGATTGGAGGGTCAAGCAGATGACTGTGTTATCATGGCAAGATCCAACAGGGAGAGGATCCTTCGAGAGGTTCTTTTCTACTACCGGAGAGTCAAACAGATTTCGGATCCTTCTATGAGACTTGCAAATCTTCTGGTGTTGCTACCAGCGCTTCAGAGATCAGTGCGAAGGTTCCAGGAGGATGTGGAGATCACCCATGTTTTCAATGTCTATTCTGTAGAAGAGACGTTTTATGAGCTTGTCAGTGGAAGACTCTCCGATAGTTTCTTCCAACAAGCTACATCCATCGCCACTGATAATGAAGATATCAAGAAAGAGGAGTTGGATTGTGTATGGTAACTTGTTTCCCACTTACAATAGAAATAAAACGTCTAGATTTTCAGGGATCTCAACTCCCAACAAGTAGTGGACCTCTACGAGTACCCCACTGATCAGTATACCCCAGACAGTTCAAATATCTCCCCCAGTTCTCTTTGATCTTGAATTTTTTTATTTCATTTTATTTCCCAATGCGTCCACGGTTACATACTAGCTTTACTTCAGGTTCCCATTGTGATACCGTTGTTTATCACCCCCGATAGAGATTCAGTCTTTCCCGCCATGTTCCGTTTCTCTTACGTATACGTACTTGTACAAACTTGATATAAATACACCTGTCTTCTACTTTGCTGCTTCCTTTCTGCGTTTTCGAGAAGAAGATAGAAGAGGCTTTGAGTGATAGATGCAAAAAGAACAGATGAAATTAGTAAAAGCCTCTGACGATTGATCAGAGCAAGCCTCCTCTTCCGCAAAACACTGGCCAATTGATGCAGCCAACTGCTCCCCCAACTCTCTCTCCGACGAAAGGACGCTGACGCAAGAGCGCACCTGGAAAACGCGAAAAAAACTTCGAGCGGGACCTCGTGGCTGCAGCCAGCTCACGTAATTGTTCTGAGCTGCGGAGAACAAGTGATGAGTTGTTAAAGATAGGGTACGTGTCCAACTGACTCATTGCCACCTTGCCATGACGTCGAGGATCAACAGACGTGGGAACGAAAGGGGTGGGGAGGTCAGAGTTACTGGTTCCAGGATTTCGGATTTCAGATCATTTCGAAAACAACTTGAACTGCCTGCGATGACTTGGTTTTCGAATGTCTCTAACATGTTCTCGTATCAATAAACATATCACAGTTACCCCTTCCTCTTTGCCGCAACTTCCTCTCCAATCCAACTTACCAAAAAAGCAAAAAACATAGTCTACCTTTTTTCTTTTTTTCTCCCATTCATTCATTACTCCATTAACGTTTTTCGGTCGGTCCCACCTCGTCCTGCCTAATTTGTTATTTGACAGACTTTCGCCGTTCTGGCGCTCCTTTCGCTTTTTTTGCCAGATTGATGATGATAAATTTGTACCGGAAATGCGGATAGGAAATGCTTTTTTGTAGATCATTATTAGTCACAAAGTCATGAAACTGACCAACAAATCTTCTTTCATCTCCAGTCTCCAGCCCATATCAACTTCTCTGTTTATCCTATCGAAACTTCTCAACTTACACACACATACACATCCTTCCTTCTCTTCCCCTCCCCGGACCCCTAAAGACAAGCAAAACGACAAGATGTCGAGTCTCTTAATCACAAAAAAACCCCAGGAAGATGGATAGAAACGGGGCCCCGAGTGATAGCAGTGAGAGAGGCGGGGAGGACCACAACTGTTCGACAACATATACAACGAAATGTGGTTGGCAGGATCCGAGCACCGACGGACGCAAGGACTCGTGTGCGTGTGCGTGTGTGATTGTGCTCTATCTGTTCTGTTCGGGTGAGATTCTATTATCATTTCATTTCGGATCTGGCTTTCGAACTTCATTTCCGCTTTTTCGTTTCCTGGTTTTATCTTCATACAACTTCTTCTGAAACTTTAGCATCTGAAGTTTCATGAAAGTGAGAACTTCCTTGTCTAGGCTAGATTAGACAGGTTCACAGGGTAATTTTATTTCAAACCAAATTCAAAAATCTACTGCTCACTTTTCCATTCATCATCCATAATTCAGAAGAGAATTGGCTGAACCAAAAAGTGAACCGCAAAGTGCAAAACGTTCACTTTGTCAGTCACCTCACCTGACCTTTAGTAACTTTGAACTAGCTTCTTCAACCCCACGTCAGTCCTCTCCACCGAACAGGACGACAGGCAAAAACTACGTGTGACTAGACAGATCACGTTTCTCCACACTCGCTCTGTTTCTCGTTTTGCCCCTACTACTACTTTTTGCGACTGATGAGATAGCCCCTCCTTTATCAATCTCCGTCCCCGCCACTGGTCTTGTCACTCGGGAGGGCTCTCGCGGGAAAGAGACGAGTCGGAGGAGGAGAAAGACGTGAAAGAAGAAGGAAGAAACTACTCTTTTTTTTCCACAATAATATCATCTCTCTCTGCTTTTCCATTGATCTCTACATTGAATCTGAATCTGAATCTCAATCTGGATCGGATCTGAGTTGAATTCAGGATCTCAGAGCTCGAGGGACAGATTTTTACGATATTCTTTATGTTCCTCGTGCTCGTTTTCCTGAGATTTGAGATTCGATCGGCAAGCGGAAAGAGATAAAGAGTCATAAAATGAGCTGAGCTCCGTGCTCTGTCAAAATCCCTGAATATCGATTTTCTGATGATCACATTGAATTTGCTTCAAATTGAACTTTCACCTCACCTTCCTTCCACTCCTCCCCTTCATCGCCAAACCATTACTCATTAATCACTTGTTCTTGCTCCAACATGCTCCGTTTCTTCTTTCCAACTTTTTTTGCGCTTTGCTCCACACGAATCAGTGCTCCACTGGCGGCGGCGGATCGGATCCGGCGGCGGTAGGCAATGAAATATGAGATATCGATGGCGCCATGTGTTTACAACACAAAGGTTGGAAGATGCGGCGGAGCATAAAGTCATATCACTCAGCTCTCACTGAAAACTCTAGCTCAATGCTGATTTCTAGAAGTTTTTTTTTGTTTTTGTATCCTAAAACAGCCTGATCAGGTACAAATACAAACCCTTGTACGTATCACTGTCTGGTCTTGTGTGCACGTCTCGCGTTGGCGGATATCGGATAGATAGATAGATCAAAAGTGTTGTGTACACATGTAACTCCGACTCTGCTCTTGTTCAAAGCTTTCTTATTGTTCAGATTTGATTTGCCAAACGTTTGAGAACTTTTTTCTCTTTTCGGGTCCCAATTACCATGCTCATAAAACACATAAACGGCCTCTTTTTGGGGTTAATGGCGCGGAAATATTGGCAAGGAAATGGAAAAGAGCAAAAATAATGTGACGTGGAAAATTGGGCACCCCCCATTTTTTATGATACCTTCTCTTTTTTTCTTGTTCTTCTTATTCTTTCTGGTTCTGGGTTTAGTTCTGGTTCCCATGTGATCCCTTCCCTTCCGTTTCACCTTCAGTTTATGTCTTCATATCCCCTCTTCTCCAGATGGTCCATAAGTGCGTCACGTTTTCCACATGTGTGGCGTGGCTCTGAGAAAGAAGATCTGAAAATGTTTGTTTATATTTTTAGATCCACACCCCGTCAACCACCACTTTGACCTTCTTGCCATTGAAACGAAACTGACTTCGCCCGACGGTCAGACGATTATGATTTGTTGAAGTATGCGAAATTCCCTACTATTCTTCATATTTCTTCCCTGTGTAAGCCAGTTTTCGGTTTCAGAGTTGCGTAAGTATGATTTTTTTTTCAGGTGATAGCTGCCGTTGATCTCATACACCTTCATGATGGCTCCCCGCTCTTTGGTGAGGAGGTGTTATCTCCAAGTGGAAAACCTCTCACCCGTTTCCTAGGCATCCCGTTCGCAGAACCACCTATTGAACATCTCAGGTACCCTTTTCCTTTTTGTTCTGTTTTATTTTAAGCTTGAATTCAGGTTTCGAAAGCCCAAAGCCAAGCAGCCATGGAGAATACCCTTGAATGCCACTACCCCACCTAACAGTTGCATTCAAAGTGAAGACACTTACTTTGGAAACTTCTATGGGTCAACTATGTGGAACCCAAATACCAAACTCTCCGAGGATTGTCTCTACTTGAACGTCTACGTCCCTGGAAAAGTGGATCCTAGTAAGAAGTTGGCAGTGATGGTTTGGGTGTATGGTGGAGGATTCTGGTCAGGAACGTCAACTCTAGATGTGTATGATGGACGTATTCTTCCTGTGTAAGTTTGATTTTCAAACCGGAAGATCGAGAAACTTTGATTTTGCAGCGAAGAAAACGTGATCCTGGTTGCGATGAACTACCGAGTGTCAATCTTTGGCTTCCTCTACATGAACCGCTCCGAGGCGCCCGGAAACATGGGAATGTGGGACCAACTGCTCGCCATGAAATGGGTCCACAAAAACATTGATCTATTCGGAGGCGACACCAGCAGGATCACACTGTTCGGAGAGTCGGCAGGTGCCGCGTCCGTCAGCATTCACATGTTGAGCCCGAAGAGTGCGCCGTACTTTCACGTGAGTCCTGGAGATGGGAGGGATTGGTAGATAAATCGGGAACAGAAAGTATAACTGATGAGAGGAAGAGGAAGAAATGACAAAGGTCACATTAGTCGGACAAAGTGCAAGATTTTTGCAGCGCGCCATCATCCAATCCGGCTCTGCGACCTCACCATGGGCTATCGAACCCAGGGATGTTGCTCTTGCAAGAGCAGTGATCCTATACAACGCTATGAAGTGTGGAAATATGTCTCTAATCAGTCCTGACTATGACCGGATTCTGGACTGCTTTCAGAGAGCTGATGCAGATGCTCTACGGTACGAAATGAACTCATTCACAGAACAAAACTGTGGTTTTTACAGAGAGAACGAATGGGCTCCAGTCCGAGAGTTCGGAGACTTTCCATGGGTCCCTGTTGTCGATGGAGACTTCCTCTTGGAAAATGCCCAAACATCTTTGAAACAAGGAAACTTCAAAAAGACACAACTACTCGCTGGATCCAATAGAGATGAAAGTATCTACTTTCTGACTTACCAACTACCGGACATCTTCCCTGTTGCTGATTTCTTCTCGAAATCCGAATTCATCAATGATAGAGCCACCTGGATCAAAGGGGTCAAGGACTTGTTACCGAGGCAGATTCTGAAATGTCAGTTAACCCTCGCCGCAGTGTTGCATGAGTATGAACCTCAAGATCTACCAGTTTCCGCTCAACATTGGCTGAACGCGATGGATAAGATGCTCGGTGACTATCACTTCACCTGCAGTGTTAATGAAATGGCACTAGCGCATACAAAACATGGAGGAGACACTTATTACTACTATTTTACACATAGAGCTACCCAACAAACCTGGCCAGAATGGATGGGAGTGTTGCATGGTTATGAGATCAACTTCATCTTCGGAGAACCATTCAATCAGAAACGGTTCAACTACACAGATGAGGAAAGAGAGTTGAGCAGTCGGTTTATGAGATACTGGGCAAACTTTGCAAAAACTGGAGACCCTAACAAAAACGACGATGGCTCTTTAACCCAAGACGTTTGGCCGAAATACAACCCGAATAGCATGGAGTACATGAACATGACTGTGGAGTCTTCATACCCAAGTATGAACCGGATAGGTCATGGTCCAAGACGGAAAGAGTGTGCTTTTTGGAAAGCCTATCTCCCTAATCTTATGGCTGCAGTTGGTGAGCACCCATAGCTTCATAAGCAACTTTATTTTGTGTTGTTTCAGCTGATGTGGGTGACCCGTACTTGGTTTGGAAGCAACAGATGGATAAGTGGCAGAACGAGTACATCACAGATTGGCAGTACCATTTTGAGCAGTACAAAAGGTCAGTGATAAAATGACAAAGCCCTCTATTCAAGGTTTACGTTTTCAGATACCAAACATATAGGCAATCTGATAGTGAAACTTGTGACGGCGGATAAATAGGGCGATTGCACTCTATGTCAACACATTTTCACACCCTTTCTCCCCCTTATATTTGACTTTTCTTGAGTCATCATTCTCTTTCTTCCTCCCGACGATTTTCTATTCCTGATTCAACATTCCGAATATTCCAATTCTAGGTGCAAACCACCACTCATTTTTCAACGATCCATCTTCCATTTCTTCCCATTTTCTTCTCATGTTTTGTTTTTTCTAATTCGGTCACAATGAGCTTAGATTGTAAACGATTGCTGGTTAGATTACGCTCTATCTACTTAGATCCCACGAATTCAATATCTTATCTAATCCATACCCCCAAACAGACAAAAAAAGCAAGAAAGAACAATGTACATTTTGATTTTGATTGCCATCGTGATGTGATTTCGAAAACACCGTATTGCACCTATGTATCTATTTTATCGCATTTGTCAAATTGTCACAGCTCCTCTAATGAATCATAAATTACAACAAAAAGAAATGGGGAAGATGACTATTCTGTTGTTTTTTGGGTTGGTAATCAAGTGCAATCATTTTCATAACTTGATTTGGGTGGTTCGATCCGGAAAACAAACTTGATGTCATAGTTCAAACAAGTCTCGTTCTTCAGTACCCAGAGTGCTGAAATCAAGTTGAATTGATCGTCGAAACACCCCTAATTTCCAATTGTTCAGCGAACCCAATCCGGAACACCTAACACTCGGAAAGAAAGCGGTCTGTGTTTATCCATAGCCATGTCAAAATATGACCACCCTTTCCTTCCCTTTCCCCCACACTCCTTGATTGTTGATTGCATTCGGTTTTCGTTATTCCTTGGTTCTTTTTCGTTCTTTTTTGTCTCAATTCCATGAAAAAACAATCAATACAGCCAACCCAACCTGCCTGCTCTCTTCAGCCAGGCGAGTTTGAGAGTTTATGAGCAGATAAGGTCCTTATCAGGGGTTTTCCCTGTCTTTTCCTTTCCCATTCTCCGATTATCAGCTAGTTTTCCATTGTATTTAGTCGGTTTTTGAGGTCTCCTGTCATTCACATGAAAACCGCCATATCAAACTTGGTTTCTCCCCGAAAAGTTAAGTAATACTGATGAAAACTAATACCAAATGGAGCCTGCCTTTTTTGTGTGCCCCGCTGTGCGCCGGCCGCATTGATCGTCGGTGGCCTAGAAAACCCCCGTGTGGCCGAGGTTTCGCTCTCGTTTTTTTCATTCGTTTTTCGCTCGTTTTCGCTCAATTTTCTTTATTTTTCCGTGGGTTTCTTCATTTTTTCTCTGGTTTTCTGGTCATTAGCGTTGAATAAGCGTGCTTGCTCTCTATTTTGCTCATTTTTCATCGATTAGCTCATGTTTCCAGGTAACCAACACGATGAGCGAGCGAACAAAGGCAAACCGAGTGCCGAAACTGCCAAATGAGGCGGATGTACTGGTCAATGCGAATAGTTTTGAGAGAAAAGGACCCACTGGATATATTCTGCAACTCCTCACCGTCACTGTACTGGTTCTTGCGGTTATTCAGGTAGATTTCATGAGTTTTGAAAAATGTCCGAAAATTTCGGCAAACTCCGGACAAAACTGTGAAAAAATCGAAGAAAACTGATGAGTCATTGTTTTTCAGTACGTCTACGGCATCTTCGATCACTCGTCGCTCATGAAAATGCAGTTCGCCGCGTCGGCGCTCATCTTCATCAGCTCCATCGAGCACATTCTGACGAAAAGCGGAAAGGACGTCAGCACCGACACACAAACCGTTTTTCTGCTGTACCGGTAAGCTTTTCTACTTTTTTTTCAACCTAGATGTAAAACTGGACATTGTTTTAGCACCGCCGGAGTGGTCTTCTACATCGCCTGCCTGTTCCTGAACTTGACTCACTGTCTGGAGGAGATCAGTGATATCAAGACGATGGTGCACAATGAGACTGTGGAGACAAATGAGACGGTGCCGACGGGTCGTCAGAATGAACATGCACATGGACATAACAGTGGTGAGTTGGTTGGGATTGAAAATTGGGGAACATGGGAATGGGTAGAAAAGAGATTTCGACGTTTCGGAACTCGAAATAGGTTGTTTGTAGGGCAGAATGAAACATAAGTGATTGTACCATTCAGTTCTGAAACGTAGCGGTCTTCTAGCAGCGTAGGCAGTCAGTTTTCACGTCGTTGAGGGTGAAAAAGGACTGTTCAAAAATCTACACACAACAATAGGCAAAATTGAGAATATAGATGACGACGACGGGCTAATGTTCGAAAAACTATAGTGCAGTAAAAGATTGTTAGAGTGTCGATCGACTCTGGCAGGGACAAATATTAGAAAATCTATAATGTAGAGGGAAACAAAGGGGCCTAGAAAGACTGACACAATTACAACTGGGGCCGAATTGATGTTAGAGAATCTATAGTGCAGTGAAAGGTGTCTGAGAGTCGATCGACTGGGCAACATGAAAGAGATAATTTTTAGAAAATCTATAATGTAGAGGCAAAGAAGGGCCACGAATGAGGCCGAATCGATGTTAGAAAATCTATCAATTAGTTTGGAATGATGCAAGGAATGTTAGCAAATCTGCGATGTGTTAGACTAATTGCTCCTCTAGAACTAAAAACTCAGTACTAGTGGCTGTGTATCCTTGTGCAAACGCGCATTTCATCATTCTGACGGTTTCAAATCTTCCAGGCACCACCCTCTACCTCTCCGTCGCCGACTTCGCCATCAAACTGATCTTCTCCCTGTTCTTCAACGCCCTCTCCATCAACATCGTCGCCACATTCGTCGCCATCGTCATCCCACCAGTGCTCACCATCTGCGTCTTCTTCTACAACTTCTTCGAGGTCCACTTCTTAATGGAATGGCTCGATCACCACCTGGAACCCGTCGTGTCAATTGCCATGACTGTTGTGTGTATTGGAATTGCCATTTACTCTCGTAAGTTGGATTTGCATTGGGTTCATCCAATCGATTGTTCTGTTATAGTCATCCGCAAGAAGCAATTCCTCCTGGCTGAGGGCCCCAAGGACTTTAGCATTGACAAGATTGCCGAGTCAGTGAGAGCGAAAAACGAGAGTCTTGAGAAGATTGACCATGTGCATGCAAGCTGTGAATGGCCGCAAGGATTCACTGTCTCCCTCAAAGCCTACATCAAGGTCGAGAAAACCAACAAGGACTGGGTTTCCCGTGCCGCCGACGATTTCGCTCAACTCAAAGCCCTGCTGCACGAGGAGATCAAAGCCGAGGGTGCCAAGGAGGTGAGTTCGAAACAGGTGGCCAAGCGGCTTGATGAGTGGCAGAAACGATGGCAGAAACACAGCGCAACGGGGGTAATTGTATCAATCAGTGCAGTGCAGTAAAGAGCATCGGGGAGCTTGGTGTCTAGGAAGATAGATGAGCAAGCGGTCCGATTGAAGGGCACAAGAGTGTAAAGATATTTGTGATGAATGAAGCGGATTTGAGAGATCTAGCAGAACCAAAAGAACCAATCCAACATATTTTAGGTGATCGTGGAGCCCGTATTCGTCGACCGCAACGAGAACCCCAACTTCCAAGACCCAGTCTGCATCTCAGCCAGTTGCCACAACGAAGACGTCGGTTGCTGCACCAACCCGAAGACCTCTGCTGAAAACTCTGCCTAAAAACACTTCCCCCCACCCAAATACATCTCACTTTTAGAATCAGCCATGTCAATTAATGCTGGGTACTGCAATATTTCACCATTCCCATTCCCCCACATTGGTTATCGTTAGAAAAGTGCAATTTTCGGTGATTCCCCTTTTATCCTCCTACCAATGCATTACTTTTATGTGTATAAAAACATACCAAAATTTGTGAATGAAGAGAAATTTTATTGATTTTGTATAATTTTAGAAAAAAAAGATGGAAAGGGGGAAGAATTTTCAAATAGAAATAGATTATAGTGTTACAACAGGGGAGATGTATTGTGTGGTGGCAGTATTTCCGATTTGTGTTTTTGTTAGAAAAAGTGTTTCATCACAAAGATAAGAGGGGGAAATGGCAGAAACAGAAAGGGTGTCTAAAAAGCAGAGAGGATTTGATTAAAAAAAACAGTATAACTTGGCACATGGGTATAATTATTATCAAGAAATGGAACATGTAAGGTCTAGTAAGTAAAGTGATAAGAGATTTATTGACGTCCGTCGGTCGACTTGACGCAGACTTGGCATCTCGAGACGCGGGTACGCAGGTTTCCTGACTTGAGGGTCTGACTCTCCGGTACCTGAAAAGAGATTGTAACCAACTGTAACATGTCTAGTTTGATTACCTTGAATTCAGAGTCGTTGTCGATGGTGGTAAGCCAGAATGAGAACTTGTTAGCAAAATAGTGGCAAGATCCGCGGGCACCGTTGCACTCGATGAATGGAGTGGCACGGAAGTCCTCCAAGCAGGATCCCGGAGATGAGAGAGATTGACCACCTCCCTCGGCTCCGGCTCCGGTGTGCATGGCAAAGGAGTATCCGATCCACAAGCTGCTCCATCCTGCTGGGCAGTTTGGAATCTGGATGGTTTGAGAGTGCACGGCGATGGTGTTGGCTGGGGCTTCGCAAACGGCGCAGCGAGAGATGTATGGCTCGATTTCACGCTCGTTGACTGGCATCATTGGGATGGAAGCGGAGGTTGAGAGCCAGTAGGACTTGTCGTTTCTGGAGGCGTAGTTGCAGACGTTGTTGAAGTCGCAGAACAAGAACGGCATGGTCGAGAAGCGCTGGAGGCAAGATCCGGCGTGTCCTGAAAAATGGGAAGGTTGAAATGGTTCAATGAAGGAAGTGTTATGTGAACTTACCGAGGTCTTGGTTGTGGGATTTCTCGTTTCCTTCAATGTAAAGCAAGGAATATCCGTCCCACAGCTTGGTCTGTCCCTCTGGGCATCTTGGCACCTCGGTGGTCTGCGAGTGCTTGACAAGCACAAATCCGTCTCTGTAGGCTGGTCCAGCGGCTCCTGGAGCTCCTGGCAATCCTGGGGCTCCTGGTCCTCCGGAGAGTCCGTCAAGTCCTGGGAATCCTGGAAGACCGCTCATTCCCTTGTCTCCTGGAAGTCCTGGTGCTCCTGGGTATCCGTCGTTTCCGCGCTGTCCTGGGAGTCCTGGTGGTCCGTCGTTTCCTGGTGGTCCATCAAGTCCTGGCATTCCCTTCTCTCCACGGAGTCCTGGAGCTCCTGGAAGTCCCGGAAGTCCCTTTTGTCCTGGCTCGACAATGTTCTGTGGTCCCGGAGGTCCTGGTGGTCCCTGTGGTCCATCTCCTCCTGGGAGTCCGTCTCTTCCTGGAAGTCCTGGAAGACCAGAGTCTCCCTTCTCTCCAGCATATCCTGGAAGTCCTGGAGTTCCTGGGTATCCGCTGTCTCCCTTGGATCCCGGGAATCCTGGAAGGCCTCCTTCTCCCTTGAGTCCTGGAACTCCTGGGAATCCTGGCTGTCCTGGCTGGCCGACACCTCCGAGTTCTCCCTTGAGTCCTGGGAGTCCTGGCTGTCCGTCTCTTCCTGGCATGCCTGGAAGACCATCTTCTCCGCGCTTTCCTGGGATTCCGTTAGCTCCCGGCTCTCCCTTGGATCCTGGGAATCCTGGCAGTCCAGAGTCTCCTGAAACATGAATGGTATAAGCTCAACAACTCAAATCTATGGTACTCACCCTTCATTCCTGGGGCTCCTGGGAGTCCGCTAAGTCCAGATTCTCCCTTTTGACCTGGAAGACCTGGGAAGCCGTCCTTTCCTTGAAGTCCTGGCGCTCCTGGTGGTCCAAGTGGCCCTGGGATAGACTGTCCTGGCTGTCCTGGAAGTCCTGGCAAGCCAGAATCTCCCTTCTCTCCAGAAAGTCCTGGAAGACCCTCTTGTCCTGGCTGTCCTGGGTATCCAGAGTCTCCCTTCATTCCTGGCACTCCTGGAAGTCCGTCTTGACCTGGGTATCCTGGAGCTCCCTTCAATCCTGGGAATCCTGGGGTTCCGGCAAATCCTTTCTCTCCTCCGAGTCCTGGGAGTCCTGGCTGTCCTGGGTAACCGTTCTCTCCCTTCTGTCCTGGGTATCCGTCCATTCCGCGGTCTCCTGGGATTCCTGGAAGTCCTCCTTGTCCCTTGTCTCCACGAATTCCTGGCACTCCTGGTTGGCCGTCAAGTCCTGGGGCTCCTGGGAGTCCTGGTTGACCAGACTGTCCGAGATCTCCCTTCAATCCTGGTGCTCCTGGAAGACCATCACGTCCTGGGAGTCCGTCTTGTCCTGGGTATCCAGATTCTCCCTTGAGTCCTGGGAATCCTGGGAGTCCGTCTTGACCTGGAGCTCCTGGGGCTCCTTGGCGTCCGGCCTTTCCTGGGATTCCTGGAAGTCCCTTCTCTCCTGGCGATCCTGGCTGTCCATATCCTGGAAGTCCAGCCTCTCCCTTGAATCCTGGTACTCCTGGGAGTCCAGATGGTCCTTGTGGCCCGCGAAGACCTGGCTGTCCTGGAAGTCCGGCGTCTCCCTTCTGTCCGTCACGAGCAGCTGGTCCAGCTTCTCCCTTCTCTCCTGGAAGTCCGTTGAATCCACGATCTCCCTTGATTCCTGGCACTCCTGGCAGTCCGTCGCGTCCTGGGCCTCCTGGGAAGCCACCGTTACCCTTCATTCCTGGGGTTCCTGGCATTCCTGGAACTCCTGGCTCTCCCTTTGGTCCGTTGATTCCTGGGAGTCCTGGAAGTCCGGCGTCTCCTGAAAGTTATAAGTTGTAAAATGCAGTTGAACTAGTGTTCGGCAACATACCCTTGTATCCTGGCACTCCTGGAATTCCGGCGTTACCCTTCATTCCTGGGTATCCTGGAGATCCTGGAAGTCCTGGGGCTCCGTTAAGACCTGGTTGACCGAGATCTCCCTTGAGTCCGGTGACTCCTGGGAGTCCTGGAAGTCCATCTTCTCCCTTGGATCCTGGAAGACCTGGAAGTCCGTCTTGTCCTGGGAATCCTGGGGCTCCCTCGCGTCCTGGCATTCCTGGCTGTCCGAGGTCTCCCTTCTCTCCTGGGTATCCTGGCTGGCCAGAGAGTCCTGGAAGTCCGTTCTCTCCCTTCAATCCTGGGGCTCCTGGGTTTCCGCGCTGTCCTTCAAGTCCTGGTTGTCCTGGAAGACCTGGAAGTCCAGCATCTCCCTTAAGGCCTGGGAATCCTGGTGCTCCTGGTTGTCCTGGAACTCCAACTCCTGGCTCTCCCTTCTGTCCTCCGAGTCCTGGCATTCCTGGGTTTCCGACTTCTCCCTTTGGTCCTGGGATTCCTGGAAGTCCTGGAACTCCTCCGAATCCCTTGTCTCCTGGCACTCCTGGGTGTCCTGGCTGTCCTGGTGGTCCTGGAAGACCGGAGTCTCCCTTGTGTCCTGGAAGTCCTGGAAGTCCGGCTTGACCGACCTCTCCTGGTCTTCCTGGGTATCCGCTCTCTCCCTTAGTTCCCTGGAAAGAATCATTTTTGATTTGAATATGTTAGTGTATGACTTACTGGGAGTCCTGGAAGTCCTGGCTGGCCTGGTGGGGCTGGGTTGACTTGGTTCTCTGGTGCTGGCTCTCCTGGGAGTCCTTGAAGTCCTGGGGTACCTGGAAGACCTGGAAGTCCAGCTTCTCCCTTCACTCCTGGGAATCCTGGCTGTCCTGGTTGTCCGTATCCGGTTTCTCCCTTGGTTCCTGGGAGTCCTGGGAGTCCGTCTTGTCCTGGCTTTCCTGGGAGTCCTGGAAGACCAGCGTCTCCCTTAGCTCCTGGGTATCCTGGCTGTCCGGATGGTCCAACTGGTCCTGGGGCTCCTGGAAGTCCGTCAACTCCTGGCTGTCCTGGGAATCCGTTCTCTCCCTTGAGTCCTGGGTATCCTGGTGGTCCTGGTCTGAGAGTGAGTTGAGTTGGCTCTCCCTTCTGTCCTGGCACTCCTGGAAGTCCATCTTGACCGGATGGTCCTGGTGGTCCTGGGCGTCCAGCTGGTCCTGGCAGACCATCATCTCCGGCATCTCCGACTGGTCCTGGCATTCCTGGGAGTCCACGATCTCCTTGTGGTCCTGGCTGTCCTGGGTATCCAGCAAGTCCCTTCTCTCCCTTGGCTCCTGGAGCGCAAGCCGAGCAGGTACCTCCTTTGTCTCCCTTAGCTCCTGGAGCTCCTGGAAGTCCGTTCACTCCATCACGTCCGTCGTATCCGTTTGGTCCTGGGGCTCCACGTGGTCCTGGTGCTCCTGGGAGTCCGTTAAGAGAATCTCCTGGTGGTCCACGAACTCCTGGAAGTCCGTTCTCTCCCTTTCTTCCTGGGGCTCCGTCAATTCCTGGTCTTCCGTCCTTTCCTGGGAGTCCTGGAATGCTTTGTCCTGGGGTTCCACGGTATCTGAAAGCACAACAATGAGATTATAACTTCTGCAAGAGTAACATACCCTGGCTCTCCCTTTGGTCCAGAAAGTCCTGGGAGTCCTGGTGGTCCAGAGACTCCTGGTGCTCCTGGAATACCTCCATCTCCCTTATCTCCCTTTGGTCCTGGGAGTCCTTCGTTTCCTGGGTATCCTGGAAGACCTGGTCCTCCTGGGTTTCCGATTGGTCCTGCTGGTCCTGGCTGGCCTGGGTATCCGTCAGTTCCTGGTGGTCCTGGGTTTCCTGGACGTCCTGGAAGACCGGCTGGTCCTGGTGGTCCGTCGTTGAAGGTACCGCCCTGAAAGAAACTCGATTAGCTTCGATCTTCAGTTATGTTTTCTCACTCCTGGTGGTCCTGGTGGTCCAGAATTACCCTTTGGTCCATCTCTTCCTGGATATCCAGCTTCTCCCTTCTGTCCCGGAAGTCCTGGAATTCCGCTCTGTCCGTCAAGACCACGGTCTCCCTTGAATCCTGGTGGTCCAGCGTTTCCTGGGCGACCTTCCTTTCCCTAAACAAAAAAAAGTGTGAGTGGTTCTGGTTGCTTCAACTCACTCTTGGCCCAGCTGGTCCAGACAATCCCTTCTCTCCCTTCATTCCTGGGAGTCCTGGTTGTCCTGGAAGACCTCCATTTCCTGGGTATCCGCGTTGACCTCCCTCTCCTGGCTCTCCCTGCAAATGGGCAACCATTAGAAACATTCTGGTGGATAGAGATTAGCAAAACGACACACGAGAAAGAAAGCTATGCAGTTACTCTATCTATAGGAAAGAGTTGAATGTAAGTTTTAGAGGCTCTAATAGTCGATAATGACTCTAAAGGATCATGCATTTTAGAAAGATAGATACGAAAGGTATAGAGGCTGAGAAGTAGAGGTTGCAATAGAAATAGTAGAATGTAAAAGTTGGTTAGGTTAGCGAAAATAAGGCTTCGGTTGGTGAGAAAAGTATCTAGTTAGCCTGCTCTACGGATTTCTTGCCTTCTCTCCCTTCTCTCCTAGGTCTCCCTTAGGACCGATAATGGTTCCCTTGGACATGGTGGAGGCGATTGGACCTGGCGGACCGGCCGGTCCGATCGCACCAATGTCTCCCTAAAAGAAGAAAGAATTAATAAACAGTACCTTGTCTCCCTTTTCTCCAGAGTTTCCGCGAGGTCCGACAATTGAACCGGAGCCGGTGAACTCGCGTGGTCCTGGTGGACCTGGCGGACCGACAGAACCTATATCTCCCTAGAATTTACAAATACCAATAATTGAACATTAAAGGCAAAAAGTGCATGGTGCTTGTGATCTGATCTGAAGTGAATCGCGTCTCCCAACCCCTCTAAACAATGCAAATAGCCCCTCATTCTCACAGGATCTCCCTTTGGTCCGATGCTTCCGATTCCTGGGTTTCCTGGAGATCCGCTCTCTCCTGGTGGTCCTCTTGGTCCCTAAACAAGTCAATGTATCATCTAGATTGAAAAGTTTCAAGACGTACAGCATCTCCAGTATCTCCTCGATCTCCCTTCTCTCCAGGGTATCCGTCACGTCCAGGTGGTCCCGGAAGACCTGGCATTCCTGGCATACCACCGTCTCCCTTCTCTCCTGGAGCTCCGGCGTATCCGATAGCGGGCTCTCCCTTCAGTCCATCCAATCCTGGTGGTCCCGGGAATCCTGAACGAGTTGGTTTTTGATTGATAATCACTTGTTTTTCTCAATTTTCTCTTGTTTCCGGTGCTCTACTCCGTAGCCTTCATCGAGCTCATAGTCAAAAACCCATTAAGATTTCAGCCTAGCAAGAACGAAAAAGTGAGAAAGATTTGAAGCGGCAAAGAACAACTGTTGTTGTAAACTGAGAAGCTTTCCCCGTCTTTTCAACCCCAACAATTCTCAGAGCGAGAGCGATCTGACCGCGAGCCGTCGACAAACTGCCATGCGTTGTTTTTCGCACAACACCTGACGCTTAGTACTAATAACTCCCCCCGCTCAACCTTTTCAATAGTATACTCAACTGACCTGGCATTCCTGGTGGTCCCGGTCGTCCTGGGATTCCTGGAGCTCCATCAGTTCCGTTGCATCCATCCCATCCAGGTGCTCCTGGTGGTCCTGGCTCTCCGGGCCGTCCGTTTCCACCGTCATTTCCTGGGAATCCAGGCACTCCGACGGCTCCACGATCTCCCTTGGTTCCTTGTGGTCCCGGGGGTCCTGCAAATAGATGGGATGACTCATCAGGACTCATCAATACTCAACAAAAATCCACTCAATTATCCTATCACCACAACTCAATCCAATCTCAAAAAGAAGATAGAAGAAGCAGCGCCACTCAGTGACCGAGGGGCCGCAGCGCACAGAGCAACGCATTGATGATGATAAAAGATAGAGAGATTTGATTGAGTGATCGTGCTCGATATTTGCAGCACTTTCATGATGACATAATGATTGAAAGGTTTCACCTTCTAGCCAACTAGATTGTACTAACCTTGAGCTCCTTTTTGTCCTTTTGGTCCTGCAAGACCTTCCGGTCCTGGGAATCCACGGATTCCCAAGGATCCTGGTGGTCCTTGTGGTCCTGGTGCTCCCTGAAAGTTGGTTTTCGTTTTTTATCGACATACACGTGAAGTTCAGGTTTTCTGAAGTCCCTCTGATTCTTTCAAAGTTTAGATAGGTGTCCCTAATCACACAAGTGTTGTGTGACCCCCGTTGACCCCTTACTCCCTCCCACGTCTGCCACGCTGGATGCAAAGAGATAGTGACAGCTGCGATTCATCTCCTCTCCCCACGGCGCTCGCCGCTTTCCCCACTGTTACAATCACCCAGTGCCAATCAATGCGATCGCAAAGAGCATTAGGAGCGAGCGAGAAGTCTGGTGAGCTAGAAGAGGGGTACTTACCATGGAACCTTTCTCGCCGACGCAGAAACATCCTCGGTTGGAGCAATCTCTGCAGGTTGCTTGCTGAAATGTCAGTTTTAGAATAGGCTTTGATGCAAAGAGATGGGATGGAGGAACTGTGTAACAATGCAATCTAATAGAAAATAGAAGAGATTGTGCTAGCGGAGCAAACTGTACATTGCTTCTTGATTGTATAGTGCTAGATTAGAATAAGGAAAACTTTCTACATCTCATGGAAGAATGATTGATTAGGTAACAAGGACTTGGATGATGTTTTGAGTAAACTCGATGAAGAGAAAAGTAGTACAGTACATGACTATAATAGGAAGAATAGAAGAATAGAAGAAAAACTCACCGATTGAACATAGCTCACAGCTAATAAGGCCAATATGGCCAGCCGCAACACGGGCCTGAAAGTAGGAATACTGTTGGGAAAAGAATCAGTTGGATCTAATCCTTAGATTGATCACTGTTAAAAGTACTCTAGAACTTTCAATTTTCAGCAAAATGACTTCAAATTTTGACACAAAAAAGGTACAGTAACCAGCCTAACCCTAACTCAAAAAGGACAGGGAAAACGTACCCGAAAGCCGCTCGTTGCTTCATGGTGGTAGGCAGCCGCTGGCTGTGAGAGCACCAGTTAGAAGAAGGGAATCAGCGCTCAGCCAGTGGGCGGGGCCGATCGAAAGGGGAAGGAGGGGCCGCGTCTTCCGAGGCACAGACGGCAGAAGCGCACGCTGTAATAGCCGAGAGATTGGGGAGGATGTGATCAGAGACAAGAGGGTCGGGAAGGAGAGACTCGCGGGAAGACAGCCAGGTCCGCAGCCCGAGAACTTAGGAGGAGATGCGGATAGATTGCGGAAAAGCAGAAAAAAGTGACACTAGTGGACAGAACTAAAGGGACCAACTCTTCAAACCGCAACATGTACATGTGGTGGAGAGATTGATCGGTGGATGGAGTAGTCGAAGTTTTATCTTGCAGTGGTTTTTCCTCTGGAAATTGATGACTTGCTCGAGTGTGCTCAAGTCCATTGAGTCACAGATACGCTGCAAATTCATAATTCAAGTTCCAAAGTTCCCTCCGCCTTTGAAAATCGCGATTTGCGGAAGATTGAAAGACTCCAAATCAAATCCATCTTCTCCTCCTATCAATCTGTTGACCCTGGGCTTCCGAGAAAACTTTGATAAAGTGCACCAAGCTGTCATTGATTGATTGATGAGCAGGAAGATTTGGATTTGGATCCGAAGTTTGTATTGGATGAGCTGGATTGAAAAGCGAACTTTGAGACTTTAGTTCTGTAGACCTGATTTTGGGTTTTGCGCCTATCGATAGTGTTTTCTGCTCATTTCTGCAGCTCACACCTCATCTCACACCACAAAAAACTTTCACACTATCACAGCACTACGGCTCTTCCACTGACCGCTCGGTTGCTTGCGGCACCGAGCCATCGCGCCAGTTAGTACCTCCTGACGCATCGGCAACATTCAAGAGTATAAAAGTTCCCTTAAGATAGGATAAGATACCCGAGGGGTCAAGTTTTTTTGCAGTTGAGTCGCACTATTGACAGCTGTTAGGGCACCGATGATGACATGACACCGGCACGCACTTTCACGGCTCATTTCTTCTCGAGATTCGAAAAGCTTTTGAGGCAAGGGCAAAAAAACAGATGCGGAACACATGCACATGAGTTTTTTGACAACATCTGGTGCGGTCGTTGGACTTTACAGGCGCTCCGGGTCATGCTCGCTTTGAAACGAACTACCAAGTGTAAAAGGAGATGTGTTGTGTAAAAAAACAATGTCAACATTGCAGTTTCACTACAGTTTCAGATTGCGATGTTTGGTGTTGCGTAGAAAAGCATCCATAAACAATGTCAGTCTTCAAAGTTTTCTTCCTCAACTCTGATCATCAATTTGTATACGTTGATCCCGCAAGACGACTGAAGAAAGAAGACAAATCGCACACATATGTGGAATTATGGACCAGAAGATGAAGATGAGGCAATTTGTTTAGAAGGAGGCTCCTGAAAGTGTAAACAATGCGGTTCTTGTCCTTTTTGTGTTGGACAAAGTGCAGTGAGCATATACAAGCAGTTGTTCGCTGGAGTTGAGCCGAGGGGGATCGATCATCTTCAGAAGTTTCGGGGTTTCGGGAGTGGGTGAGCAAAACAGAAAACGGGTGTAGGTACAAGACGAGTTTAGGGATCTTGAACTAGTCTATTACGTATTTCAGGTTGCAGTTTGGTTACCACTTTCAATATGAGCAGATAAGCCAGTTTTGTTGCCTTAATGAGTAGAGGTTCTGAAACACAAACCGAAATCTGAAAAGTTCACTCTCCTATCTTTTCTGATCACGCTTTGATTAATGTTCAGGTCAATCGAGTCCAACTCTCATTCTTCATTTCTCCGAACTTTTGGCAACAATTGTCCTCCTCCTGCTGCCAGCCACTCACTCCACTCCATTCTATAGGTATATAGATTGACGGTGTGCTGGCCGAGGTATAAAGAGGGCAGCTGTTCGTCGCAATGACTCATCGCCCCGAGCAGCCCCGCTTCTTCTTCTTCTTCATCTTCATCTTCTTCTGCTCCGAGCCACTAAACATTGTAACATTTGCCTGCCGCTCGCTCTCCGACCGAAACGTTTCTGGAGGCTGGCTGTATATCTGACGATTTGCACGACTGGCCTGGCTCTTGCTTCGAGACTTCAGTGAGAGGGATCTCCTCCTTGTTTTTATGTGCAGCTAACTTACTTCCAACACTATTTTGACAAAGTGAGATCAAGAAACAAAGGAAGGGGGAGGAAAGGAACAGCAAAGGGAAAGAGAACAGAAAAAGTTTAAGACCACTTTCCACTTTCAATCAGAAAAGGTTTATGGGATTGCTCGACGTATGTAACTAATGAAAAAAACGGATGACAAGAAGGCGTGACGAAGCCCTGGCAGATTCTGGAACGTTTAATTGGAAATCAGAGTGTTTTTGTCTTGCTTGTTGTGTCAGGATGGAACCCAATGGTCAACGTCAGAAACACACACACACGGGCGAGACGAGCCGCACAAGTTTTTCTCAGTTATCGGATGCTCAGGAGAAGTAGAGAGTTTTCCAGGCGTTTTTTTTGTTTTATGATACTTCTTAAAAACTTAGCTCATTCTCCCCTAATTTACACAAGGACGGTCATACAATATCACCTCACCACAACCTGATAAGATACATGTTTACCAGAACTCGACCCCAGTTGTCATTCGCCTGTCATTATAATGTATACATACACTTTGCACAAGTATGATCCTTGATTTCTAGATAATCCATTTCAATTTGACATGTTTTGCAACCTCTTTAATGACGTGGTTTCTTCTAATAAACTGTTGATAAACTTGAAAAACTCTATTCCCTCTTCCCGTGACCCAAAATATTGATCAAGCAAAGTTTCCTTATCACTAATCAAACTATCATGCCAACCTACTTCTACCTCCTCCCAACCACTCATTTTGCAAGTATTGTACTATTGCTTTCATGACTATCTAATTCAGATCAATCTATACATGAATGGGACAAAAAACCGCACCAAAAATACGTCATGATTCATCTTCTCTCCTTTCTCTCTCATTTTGCTGCGCAATGCGTGAAAAACCACACACAAATAATGCGTTGTCTTGTCGTGGTGGTCAATCTCCTCTTTTTAGTGTTTTTCTATGTCCTTTTTGACCCGTGTTCTGTTTTACTAGCTTCTATCTATCTATCACATCAATATTTTCCAGACGCCAGGTGCGGTCAAGACTGTTCGGACATGAAAGCACTTTTGGGGATATGTGTCCTAATAGTGATTGCATCATCCAATGACGAATTAGTACGTTTTGCAGCTGTCCTCCGTTTATTTTGCCCTTTACAGACGCTTGAAGAGAAACGAATCGAAAATGCAATGTACATGATGGCTGGGGAAGAACCGCCGCATGATGTTCAGTTGAATGAGAGAAACTCTCTTCATGATTTGATGGTCAGTAGTATGAAAGAAGCGATGAAGAGGAGGATGGAGGGTGGTGATATGAAGAAGATGCAGCAGGATCATTTGGATCATGCTGATGATTCTCAGGATTCTGAGGAAGGAGAAACAGAGCTTGGTAAACATGGAGGCCATGAAAATCACACTGATCATGGAGCTCATCAAGGCCACCAAGTTTCTGGAAACCAAGAGAATCACAAGGACCACATGAACCACAAAGGCAACGAGAACCATGAGAACCACACCAATCACAAGGATCATCAAAGCCACAAACATCATTCAAACCCAGTTGAAACCTTTGAAATTGAAGCTCAAAAAGGTCATGTAGGCCATCAAGCTCATGTAGACCACGCAGCCCATGTTGATCACAAAGAAGCCCATTCAGCAGCCCATGCCGCTCATAACCATGACCACAGTAATCATGTTATGATGATGTATTTCCATTTCGGATGCAACGAAGTTATTCTTTTCGATTTCTGGAGGATCAACAGTCCTCTAGGTACCAAAAACGTTATGTTTAGTTGCAAAACAAAACTTTTTCAGGCTGCGTTATCTCCTGTGTGATCATTTTTGCAATGGGTGCCTTTTATGAAGGATTGAAGTGGTTCCGAGTACATTTGACTTTGGCGAAGAATGGAAAGGAAACGGAGTCGGTGAGTGTTTTGTTTCAGGTTATTTGTTTATAAATGATATTTTTAACCTGAATTTGTTTACATTGACATCTTCCGATTTCAGCTCCCAACAAACGTTGTAGAGCTGCAAGGCAAGTCGACAACTGATAGATCCAATAACAATGCCGTAGAAGTCCCTCTTGTGAATGCAGGCTCACGGAGCAGAACTCCAGAGGCGAAACAGTAAGATTTACAGATCCTTTGCAACATTTGAATCTGTTTTCCAGCGCCGGACCCTTCTCCTTCGAGCGTCTTTCCCAAGCACTTCTCTATACTGTTCAATTGGTGGTTGCCTATTGGCTGATGCTCATTGTCATGACTTATAACTATTGGCTTAGTAAGTTTCAGTTTCCCTTGTTAGAAGGAGGTAAATTTTCTGTTTTCAGCAGCTGCGGTGATCCTCGGAGCTGGTTTTGGACACTGGCTATTCGCAGCTCTTCGGTTAGCTAACCCAGATGGAGAAGCCGCTGATCATATTGCCACTGACGCTTGCCATTGACCTGTTTCTCATGAAACTTGCAAACATTTATGTAACATGAATCATTTATTATGCAAGAGAAAGTTAAAATAAAGTTATATAATGTTAACACGAATCAATTTGATCCAGATGTGAAGTTAGGATTCGAGATTCCGTTCAAACAGGAGTCTGTTCAAGACGCTTGTCTATGCGACGACGCATACGATTGGCATTGTAATCGTCCAAACGTTGAGAGTGTCTACTAAAAAAGCGACGCAGATAGAGTGAACAGTTTTTTTTGTTTACCGCTCAAATTGAATGTATCCAACGAAAAAGCCGATTAGAGTGAAGATGGCAAAAATGATGACAGGAGCCCAGATGTTGTCGAAGATGTTGGTCTGGCCAATGTTGTCTAAAGTTTTCAAACTTTATCCGTGAACCTGTTTAACCTTATCAATCACTCAAAAACATCCAAAACCACTAATTGGTGATGTGAACTGTTCCAATTCTCACGGTTCGGTTCACTAATCAAACCAACTAAACCAGTTTTCCCTTTTCAGGGGGCAAAAACTCACATTTCCCATCAGCCTCAGCGACCATTTGATCAAGTTCATCAAGTTGTTTCTGGAAGTTTGCCTTTCTTGGCTCAGTCATAGTAAAGTGGTGCATGATGGACGGCGGTTGTGAGACGAATGAAGTCCATTCCCGGTTCTTCGACTGTTTATGTCACTTGATACCCATTTCCAGTGTTTATAAACATTTGGTCAGCAATTTTCAGTGGAAATGGAGAGTTCTCTATCACATGAGATTTGCAAAGATTCGATTGAAAAAGCTAAAGATTCATTAATTAATTTCAAAGGTTTATTTGTGATATCACATTCAAATGATTGGGACGGGGGTATGAAGGGAGTCAATATACCGTAAGCAAATCAAAGTAAGGCCTCGGGGTGGTTTGGGATAAAAAGACATAGTAATGTATAACCTACTACATTACGAGTTGCGAATAAATTATGCGCTACCAGAATGGGGAAGAAAATCAGATTTGTTCTTTTCTCCCTCAACACCACAGTTTCTCTAGAATCGAAAAACCGCAAGTGTCGAAGAAAGAAGCACAAGAAATGCCGATGGGGGGAAGGAGGCGATGAAAGCACTGTACAATGTATAGATTGTAGATGTTCAAAAGGTCAAAAAGAGAAACAGAAATACATATAATACCAAGAAAATGTGTGTAGTTGACTCGAAGAACACCACTTGTGATGAGAGAAATGGATTGGGGTAAGATACTGGGCATTGGAGAAGGAAGGATGCAGGAAGGAAAAAGGGAGACAAAAAATGATAGGAGAAGAGCAAAAAGACACTGGAGAACCACGTATTTACACAACACAGGATAGTTTTAGGGGGGGAAAGAGCAAGAATTGGTGCGGGCGAGGAAGAAAGACAGAAATCACTGTCCGTCAGAGAGTTGAACACCCGAGTCTGTCGTGTCATTGCCGTCGTTGAGTTCCTAAAACTAGTCGTTATTGTTTTCAGTTCAAAAACTTTGCAAGGTTACCTTTGGACGCAACTCGTCAGTCTCAGTGGCAGATCCCTCCTCGGCCAACTCGTCAAGCGTCGGAATCCGGACAGTCATATCAGCAATGAGAGCGTTCATTTCGTCGGACGCCAATGACAAGTGATCCACGTTGGAGCAGATTGAGCCATGGGAGTTGGAATCCTCCTCGAGGTCACAGACACTGCTGCCTCTCAGCTGATTCTGAGTCCACTTCTCGGCCTTCTTGAGCTCCATCTGTGAGATGCTGCTGCGGAGGTCTTGAATTGTCTGCATTGCCTCTGAGTACTGAAGTCTGTCGTTGATGCGTTGCTCGTTGATCTCGCTCTCCTTATTCGCCATCTTTTCCTTTTCATCTTTCAACTCCAACTCCAACTCTTTCCTCTTCTTCACCAACTGCTCAGACTCCTCTCTCACTCGCTTCATCTCCTCATCCTGTCGTTTCAACTGGTTGGTGCACACATGGTTCTGCGTCTCTAGCTCCATAACCTTCTGACGCATTTCCTTGAGCTCTGCCAGAGTATCAGCCTCCTTGATACGAACGCCCATAAGCTGATCTTCGAGTTCGCGAACACTGATACAGTTCTCCGGCTCTTCAGTGGATCCTCCAATGAAAGAAGCAGTAATGGCGGTGAACTTGGCAAGACGAGCACGAGCCGAACTCAACGGCGGTGATGGCTGCTGTGGTGGGCTTGTGTGAGAGTCCGCCGACGTCGAGTCCTTCTCGATGGAAGCAGAAGAGGGGTCGAATGCACGGACATGCACATATTTTGCCCAGTGCTGCTCGAGCTCTGCAAGTCGCTGACGCATATCCTTCAGTGCCAATGAGCTTTCTGCTTCGCGCATCTTCACAGAGATCAACTCTTCTTGCAGACCAGCAACATCCTCAGAGGGCTCGTTCTCCAGAAGACGCTTGTTGGCCATCTCGAGCTCCTGCAATTAGCATTTTGATTAAAAATAGCCTCTTTGAGTCTCTATGAGTCATTGTTTTTACTTCACAGGCCTGGCACAATTAGATACGGCGCCACGCGTACTAGAAAAGTGCAACGTCTTTTCTGTCGTATCAAATCAAAGTCACTGATACTGATACGAGTAGAATTACAAGTTCCAATGTTCAAGGTCTGTTCTCCTTACCGAGACTCGGAGTTTCGCGTCCCGCAACGCATTCTCGCTGTCCGCCTGTCGGGTGTGTGCCTCGATGAGCTCCTGCTGAAGCGAGTGGATGTGCTCGATCATCGACGTGTCGTCCACTTGCGTTCCCGTGTCCATGATGTTTTCGCGGCGAGCGCTCGACAACTCTCTGCAAGAATGACACTCATAATAATACTAATAATAATGACGCGGAACAATTGTCACTCTAGGGGATCGGGATCATATGTTTCGAGCAGTGGCGAGTGGGTGTGGATCGAGTTACATGTACGTTAGCCACTATCACATCCCCTCTAACCGCAAATCATGACTGATCACTCGATCAATCAAATTAGACTAAAGGATGCGGCCGTCCGTCTCAGTTTTGTCTCAGTTTCGAAATCACCAAGGGAGGATGTGAAATTGGAATGAAATCAAATCATGACATCTCAATCTCGATATCTTCAATATCTTCGATGACCATATCAAAATGATAAGTGACCTTCGCTCCCCATCCCAATTCTCCCCAACTTCTTTAGCTGTTCTCACAATTTGCCATCCATCCAAGCAAATCGAAAAAACCGAACGATTTGCTGGCCGCTTAGATACAGGCATTGTTTGTATACGTCACATACTCTCACTGGGCGAATCCAGTTGGTTGGTTTAGTAACAAAGAGATGGAAGCGGACGGGTCTCTCTCTCACCTGATAGTTTCATAGGCGCCCTCCAGCTTGCGGTGAACATCAGAGTTCATGTCGCGCAACTTGTTCAGCTCATGTGCAATGTTGATGTAGTTCTCCGCCTCTTGCGCCAAGTTCACCTGAAAATGGAAAACATGAGGAAAAACACATTAGACAGGTTATTTCTGTTCCATTTTCCTCTTCTGTTTTCTAGAACAGTCATTCTTCTTAAAGACAGATCATCCCCTACCTGTCCTTTCACGAGTCGATCTGCCAGTGCCGAAGATTCAGCTTCCAGATAATCGATGCGTTGGCGCAGAAGTCGGTTCTCCGTGCGAAGACGCTGAAAAGTTGGGAATAGGAAATCAGATCCGAAATCCTGCTCGTGACCATGCTTGTATACCCTAGTACCCGCCTGAACAATAGGGGCGCCGCCGCCGTTCAAATAGACTTTCAACATCTGTATGTATGTATGTGTATGTATGTGTTGTATGTGCAATGCTGAGAGAGGTGCCAGATCAAAAGTGTAACGCCTGGTTGGCCTGGGCGAATCAAATCTCACGCAAGCATCTGCCGCTGGATAACTAATGATAATGATCGCGACGCAATGTCTTGATTCTGGGAACATTGAGAAAGACCCAAAAACCTAAACAACCGCTCCCATTCATCAGGAGCCCTGCTCTGCTCTCCTTCTAAAAACGTACACAATGCATATGGAATTAGCCCGGGGCACCGCAAAACCCTCATCAGTCACAAATCGGAGAGAATGGTGACAAATTTTTCACTTTAGAAACAGCTGATCATCATGTTTTTAGAAGGATAATCGCAGATATACTGGTTTTCCTATACAAAACAGACAATGTATGTAGATGGCGAAATGAACAAATTTTGGTGCGGCGGGAAGGGATGCCAAATTTAGTGCCGGTGACTGAATTTCAATTGTTCTCTTTTCTCTTTTTGTCGCTCTGCCGCTTTCATGGAAACCCCACAGAAAAAATCGTTCAAGTTTGGTTTGGTTTGGTCTAGGACTATTACTATAATACGATGCGGTTTGATTTGACTGGTATTGGTATTGACTGTACTTTTGCCCCCCTCTCTTGTTGGTTTCTATTGAGAGAGGGGAAAGAAAAGTTAGCGTTGGTTCTTTCTCTATTTTATTTCATTTTATTTTCATTTCCGATCAAATGTCAAGACAAATATCTCGGGCGTTTCTCGGAAAAACGCCTAGTCTCCTTGAAGAAGGAAACAGGGGGAATTGAAAATTGGCCTCCATTTTCTTTACAGTTTTTACCTTTTTCGTCCAAATGAACCGCTGTTTTCCAATTTGGGCACGAGTTTTCATGACTGGAATGGAAGAAATAGAAGATGTGTATATGAAAACCGAGGGACGGAGGAACCAGAACCAGAAACAGAAGAGAAGAGGAGAAATTTGAAAGGAGAGTGAACACACACAAAGCGTAATGTGTTGGTCACTCAAGATGAATGAAGTAATATTGGAGAGATGGAAGGAGGGAAAAGAGGAGAAAGGAGGAGGTGACGAAATGATAATTAGTAGCAGTAGCAAAGGGTGGTTTCAGGCAAAACGAAGGCGGGGGCCGCTGCAGTTGTGTTCTTCGGGAGGGGCGCCCCGCCGTCGGGTCGATCTAGTGAAATGAAGGGCGGGGAACTACTGGGACTCGACTCCGCCCTCCAACAACCTCCGCGCTGATTTGTTTTGGGTTTTCGTACCTTTTGGTTGGTTCGTTTTCAAATTTGCAACTGGTCAGCCTAGTAAACTGGTAAAGAAACTTTCAAGAAGCGTCTCTCCTTCAAATTTCCAACTTCCATCCGAAAAAAAACGTCTTGTTACAACACAAGCGACCAACCGACACATAACGACTAAGAGACTAGCCAGTCACCTGCGGAGGAGGAAGGCAGAAACGATGGAGAAAAGGAAGAAGAAGAAGAAGATGATGGTGATGAAGAAGAAGAAAACGAAACAAGACCGGAAATAATCAATGGGTGTTATGTAGAGGGCGTCAGAGTGTGACTCACGCCTTTATCAGCTAATCGATAAGCAAAAACTGAAAAGCAGGAAGAAAACGATCAAAGTTTTTAACCGGGGATTCTCGAGTAAACAATCAAACAATCACACCCGGCGTGATTTCTCAAGCACCGTTTTTTCCCACTTTCCGCGTCCACTTGGCTTTTCTACGCGTGGAAAAAGTTGACAATGGTCACCTTCATCATAACCGTTAATGTTTGATAGTTGTGATAAGGAAAAAGGGAAAAGAGTGGGCGACTTGAAGCGAGGCTAGGTGGTACTAAGCAATAGGGAAAAGTGGCGGTGTCTAATGTTTCCGACAAAGTTATTATATGAACATCGCCACGATAGAATGAGTAATGTTTCCGTCAAAAACTGAATGTTCGAAATGTTCATTTTGCCTGACATTAGTCATCAATCAATTGGACCCGACCCACAGTTTTGAGAATGAGTAAGAGTAGTAAGAATAAAACATGTGCGAAACATGTGTGACCTGAAAGCGAGCCTTCAAAGATCATATAGACTGTTCTGATTACTACTACAAGCCAGAAAATGCAGAGTTCCATTGTTCTAAAGATCATCCCTATTCATTGAGAAATTGCAGTTCGTTTTTAGTGCAAAAAAGCTATCAAAAATTGGTAGATTCAACTGGAAACTGAACAGCTAACCATCCGACTCATTTCTCATCTGTTTCACAGTGAAAAACAGAATGAGAACTAAAGCTTGATCAAAGGAATCAACGCGTACAACAACGAAAACCCGAGAGCGCAAAAGAGGGGGGAGAAAACCATTTTGCAATTTTATACATTTTCTCGCCCAGCCAGCACACCACGCAATACAGATTCGAGGCATTGTGAGTAGGTGCGAGGAAAGAGTGATGCCGAGAGACGAGCGCGAAAAATCGCCTCGTTTTTCGTTTCTTCCCTCTCTTTTTTCCTCGGTCCTCCCTCTCTCTTCCGATCGCAGTGTGTATGTGTATTTGTGTGTGTAGGAAACATGTGCTCTTGCTTCTTTCTGGCGGATCTTTTATAGATTTCATGGATTGGGTACCCCGTACCCACTACCAATGCTCATAAACTGACTCACCCTCAACTCGACAGCCTCCTCCTGTTCCTTAGTGCGCTTCGTCAAGTAATCCTTCTCCAGTCGTTTCATGCGTTTCGCATTCAACTGCACTTGGTTGGCCACCGCAAACAGCAGATCGGCGTCGTTCTCGTAGCGCTCACGGACCTCGCGTTGAAAGTATTTCAGCATGCCTTCCATGTCCAGCCGGAGAAGCTCGATACGAGCTTGTTGGAGGATGGCGATGGAGATGCAGAAGATGTAGTCCATTCCCTCGACCAGGAAACAGTCCATGATCCGATTAGCAATGTCTAGCGGGAGAGTCGTCGTGAACAGTGTCAAAAACCACGACGAGGCGTACATCGATGTGTCGAAACCCATATTGTTGAAGTGAGTGTACAAATCGGGCATCTGGTCTTGCACCAGACACTCCAGTTGGAACATGCACAACCCCAGGTCTGTCATGGTTGGCTTGTAGAGTTCGCGAAGACGGTAGTTTTCCATGAGACTGACTAGCACTGCAAACGCTTCTTCCTCGGGCATCTGGAGCAGGAGAAGACCGACGATGAAGGCGCTTCCTTGGCAGTAACCGACTTCCTTGTCGTGCACGGAATAGGCTTTTATGACGTTGAAGAGAAGGGATTGGCCGCGTTCGCCGTCTTTGAAGAAGTCAAGCTCCGGGTAGGTACGGGGGATGTCGCGTTGGATGACCTGGAAGGATGAAATGAATGATTCTCATTTTTGGTAAACCATTGTGCCTCTATTTGCTGTTTTTTGTGTTTCCCTCAACGCCCATTGTCCACTCACCTTTTCATAAACGGATGACTGACGCATGTAATCACTGTACAAATCATGGACATTCGAGACCGACGCATTCGACAAGTTCTGCCAGGCTATCATGCGGAAGTGCTGCGGAATGCCTCGTTTCACCAGATCCTTAATGTAGTTCGGACGCTTCTTCACCTCCACATCCCAGTTCTGAATGAGCTCTCCCCAGACGGACCACAAATCTTCCTGAAAGTAGAGCTAGGGGAGGTTAGTGTGTTCTTGAGGTGCTTGTCGTACCTCATCTTCCTCTGGAGAGTGTGTCTGTTCTCGTCCACCTTTTCGACTTCCGCTCGAGCCAGTCTTTTTTGACGCCAAACTACGAGAATCCTCCTCATTCAATCTGAAAATTCTCATTGAATTCACGGGGTTTTTTGGGTGTTTTTGGGGAATTTTAGGCCGGTTGTTCAAACAGTACATACACAGGAATTTGTGTGGTACAGTGTATGGTCAATACTACTGAATGTTTGACCAACTGTCTAGCCCACGAAAAAAAGAAAAATACCGTACTTGTTCAACTGCTCCATCTTGGCAAGCAAATCGACTTCATTTAGTGGCACTGCAGGAACAACCGAATCGCACAATCTATCCGGCTCGCCACACTCGGTGTCTGCGGAACCTGAAAAGGGGTAAACTTTAGGAAAGGTCTTCAAGCTATCAAATGTAAAGGTCAATGTAACGGGGACATGACATCGGGAGCAAAAAGTTGTCGGGGCGGGCCATATATACACACCGAATGGCAAGTGTCACTCTGTCTCTAATAAACGTTTTTTCCACTCAAACGCCTCCCCCCCCTCTCCTCTCCTGGCCTGCCCTCCCACTTTTTCATACACCGCTACTCTTTACATTTCCAAAGCCAATCGCCACGAATGGAGTGAATATGAGGAGAGGGACACAAAATGACAAAGAACAACAATCGCGCCAATCGGTTGGTATGAACAAAAGAGATGAGATAGAGAGAGAGTGAGGGGCCCCGGGAATGGAGAGTGTATGCAACAAATATGACAAATGACGACGACACCCCCCCCCCCTTCTTCTCAGCCATTCCGAAACAGAAACAGAAACACAAACCCAGACGTGGTTTCGTCGTCCTCGGCGTGTCGCCTTGGCGGAAGAGCCCTTTCGCCTCGTTTTCATCTTGTCTCAACAATAAAAATAGACAGATAGAGAATAGAGAAGGAGGAGGAGGAGGATGGAACGAATTCGGTTTCCTTTTTGGTCTCGTCATTCATTTTTAATCTTTCTTAGTATTTTTTTTTCTCTCGGAAATTTGAGTTGAACACTCGAAACTATCTTTCGAAATGTTTTTCTGGTAGTAACCACTATGAAATATATTCGAGTGAAGTATGAATGACTACTTTAGACCCTTGATCCACTTCTTTGAACATTTTTGAGTGCAAATGCCACGAGGTAGAGGTGAAAACATGAAGAAATCTATAACTGACTATCGGCTGCCGTGGTTTTTATAGTGATTCATTCAAAAGTGTGTCCTAAGATGTTGAAATACTAGAAAATCAATGCATTTCAAGTCAATTTCCATAACCCAGACATCGCCTCCTACGCACCAGACACTAACCAACACTAATTAGCACATTCTGAGTCCAGAAAAAAGGAGAAACGGAACAGAATCCTCCTTCCTTCTCCCAGGTGTTTGTTTGTTGCGGGAGAGCCGTCGTCGCGACGAAAAATAGGTCTCGGTCTCGCCGAATAATCAGTTGGCTTTGTTAATGCAAAGCACACAAGCCACACATGACTGTTCACAGGGCTCAAAATGTGAGGTTCGTGTTTTGCTGTGTTTTCTCATGTTTCAGGCCCTAAATTTTTTCATAGTAAATCTCAGTATGCCACCCCTAAAGAAAGATCGTGTAGAAAGATTATGGCGGCAGATTGGGGAGATGGAGAACATCAATTCATGAAGATGGGCGCAAAAAGATGATGATGTGTGTACACTTTTCACTTCTTCTTACGAAGAACTAACGCCTGCGATGTTCTACTTCAGAACGTGGATCTTTCTGGTTCTGGGATTTGATCTAAACACAGTGCACTGTACTTCCGAGTGGCCAAATAGACTTTCGCGTAAGAGACGGATGGAAGAAAAAAGTAAAAAGTCTGAAGATGTCATTATTTCCGGCCTCAAGCTAACACAGACTCGATAATTGAATCAACGCCCTTCAATTTGTCATGGATAGATAGAAGCGCCCGAAAGATGGGAATGCATGCTAGAAAAGAAGCTAAAAGTTGAGAGAGGGTATCGAAAAGTTAGTCTCAGCTGACCAATCAATACGGTTTGCAGCGAGAACAAGGTGGGGCCGCCGGCGAGACAATATGTGTACTCTCAGTTTTACCGCTTGACGCAAGTTGGTCGAAACGAAACGAGACGAGATAGTACGAGGGTCAGACACGGAAAAAGTTTTTTCGTGTAACCAAGTAGTGGTGCTCGACCCAATTAAAGATTCCGGTGACCCAGAAGCGCTGCACACAATGCATAAATAAACGAGCAGCTGAGCACTACTACTACTACTCCTCTTTACTTCCTCTCCTGTTGTTCCCCCTAGTTTTTTCTCTTTGAACCTTTCTTTTTTGTGTTTTTCTGTCCCTGTCCCTTGGTTAAACTACATGAAAATTCCGCGCCTGTATGTGTTGAGGGAAACAGAGAGTTCCGTATAATAAATGCGAAAAACGTTGACTGTGCATTGCATGAGGGGGGCTTGTTTGCATTGAATTGATCATGAATAGTAGTAGTAGTAATAATAATAATATGAATTGGTCATTCAATTCGATGCATTTCATTGCATTGCCCACTTTTAGCATTCTGATATGTAAAAGGAAACCCGACAGAAAAAACGTACCATAGTCCGAACTCCGGCGAAGCGCTGCTGTTGCGGCCATCGGTGGTGACAGTTGGGACGGCGAGTTGCGGGGTGAAGACGTCGAGTTGGAATTTGTACGAGAATGCCTGAAAAGAGGAGACATTTCAAGTTTTAAGTCGAGTCATTGAAACTGATGAGTAAGAAAGTCAATATTGTAAACTGGACCGGAAGTCAAGTTGAGAGTTGAGAGTGAGTCGAGAGAAATAGAAACACCAAAAAAGCAACATCGCGGTGGGGAGAATCAGGGCACAGGACACCAAGGCGTCAGACGTATTTTAATTAACAACACCGCACACACCAAACGCATCTTTGGGCCGGTCAACAATGGCCAAACACCCACTTGATTTTTCTAAAAAGAACTTTTATACAAAAGGTGGGAGTGCTTGTTGTGTCATTGTGATGCATTTCACTTTGTAGGCCTGAAGTGCTGTGCTTTTCTTATCATGCTTTTCTGGCTGGCAGCCGCCTTTTGATAAGCGACGCCTAGTGTTCAAATGTGGAAAAGGGCGAGTCAGAGTTGTGAAATTTGGAATTTGAAGGCTTTTTTGGAGATTAGCGGTATCAAAAACACTTGACAACGTTCAAGGTTGTCAAAGTAACGTGTCAACACGCAAATCTAACACGCGAGAAGCCGCAAAACAACAAGGGCAAGCAAGAAAAGTGTTCACTGGTGAATTCAATCGAATCCAAAGCAATTCACAGTGAACAGTGACGAGGTGAGATTTAGAGACTTAGCGATATAAAGTGAGAGAGAAAAAAGGTCGCATTGCCAACTAATTCTGTCGTCGGGGTCGCGTCGTGCGGTCAACCTCGAAAAACTATTCAGTTCTTCACCCGCAACTGACCTTATACCGGTAAGACCGGTAATCAATATTGAGGAGGTGAAAAGAACGGGGATACCGGCCTCGGCCTACACAGGTCCGTTTGCGTATGTGTTGCGTGTGTTCGCCCATCCCCCTTTCTTCCCCCCGGTTGACTGGGCGATTTGGCTGGATTGAGGGGGGGAGGGAAAATGACCACAGCATACAGGTTACCCACATTGCTACCCGCAAACATGTTTTCTGATACAATTTGTTTAGGCAGGCACCGACACGAATTAGATTAGCAGCATCAGAAAAGCATCAGCGTGATTTGACGTGATTCCATCGTCTCCCCCCATACTGTCAGTGTTTGCCACAGGATTTGATGGTGGCTCAGTAAAGCAGCTCTAGCTCTTTTGACCCCCTACTATGACCGCCCGCTGATATTTGCTCGTGTTGTCACGCAGACCCCCAAAAAATGGATGGATCGTCGAAAAGCCCGAGAGAAAGTTTAGTTTCCAAATGTCAACAGAACACCTCATCTCTCTTCTCAAGTCACCCACCACCTTATAGTTCCTCGTTCTCTTCCGGTAATCGCAGCGTTTGGCATGCCTACACTGTTTGTTCCAAATTTAGAACGAGAACCACAGCGCGGAGATGGGGGAACGCCGGTTTTGCCGTCCGTGGGGATATTTTTGGAACTGTCTTGACCAAGCAATCCGGACGGCGCGGCGCCCAAAATGGGTGAAGAGCATCGTGTGTGTGTGTGTGTCTTGGACGGAGAGAAAAGGTATCAAAGAACTGACTACAGTATGAAAAAATACAGCAGTGATTTACTTGGCGAGTAGGTTAGTGTTGTTGAAAACATTTACATGCAAATGGAAATGGAAATTTGAAATTGAAACTTGAAATGGAACAGGAGTGGGCGACAAAGAAAAGAGAGCCAAAATTTCAGATTAAAGATAGCCTGTGCTCAATTGCTCGATTAGGCCGGAAAACAACGAGTAGAGAAAGAGAAATGGGTACTGTATTTCTCCAAGATACACTTCTAAAAGTGCACTTTCTCCAGAAGCCCTTTCAACCAAAACAAAACAAAACAAAACGATATCGCTCACCATAATCGTTCCCAGTCAAGATTGAAGAAGCTAGCAGTGTCTTGAAAAAACGACGTCGACTGATGGTGTGGAAACACAGATGGTGTACCAACCAGCGCCGGAGACGGCACCATCTTTCAGATCAGAGTTCGAATATACAGAATGTCCAAAGTGGACAGTGTTCGCTGTGGTTATCAGTCGAAAGAGCGGGAGTAGAGTGGTAGCACAAAAATTGAGCCGTGTTTTGCGTCGACCACTAGTGTGTCTATATGGTCGTCGCGAGGAGGCGAAACAGCATACAGTCCGAGTGGAGGGGAGCGGCGCGCAAAGCAGAGACCGGGCGGCGATCGCGCCCCGCGTCCTAGTAGGCGTGACACGCCGCTGAATCTTGCCTCGCGCTCCCGAAATGGTGGAGCAAATACGGTTTTCGTCGCGTCGCCGATGAGACATCGTTGGTTTCTTTTTCTTCCCCATCCCCCCGAGTTTCTCGACGAAAGAGAAAAAACAACGCGAGGAAACCGCGCGGAAACACGAGACCTCGGGAGCGGATTGAGCAGACACTTCACTTGATGTCATTGTTTATTCATTTGGTTAGGCGTCCAATACCGTTTTTGGGCAACACCACGGAATTATCGCGTTTTGCGATAGTTTTGAGAGGGATCGGGTTACAGTAAACCGTCTAAATTTGGCAATTTTGATGAGAGAAAGATTGCTAGAACGATAAACCAGTCACGTTCAACCAAAAACTCAATTGACATCTTGCAAAAAAAACCAATTTTGACCCTTTTTTTGCAGCAAAACTTCGAAACCGCTGTGATTCTTACTATTTATTGAGGAGATTGGACTTAATGCACAAAAAATGGTTTCGTTCTCTACTTTCCGCTTCTTTTTGCAAATATTTGTGGTGTTGACACCGACGGAGAAATGAATCACAGGTGGAGGAATGGTCCGAATGCGCGAGACAACTAATTGGAAGGAAAGACGAGCAAAAATGAGACGGAACTGGGCAAAAAATGAAAAGAATCGACGGAAAATGAGAGAAACGACCGATCGGACCACGAAAAACAGGTGGAAATGAACGAGAATGGACTGGACAAATGGCCGACGGCGCTTTGCCGCCGCGCGAGAGAGAGGTAGATCGGAAGAGGTCAGCAAGTGCGCTCTACCGAACAATCTTTGAAAAACATGTTTTTTCAACGATTTTCAGTGGTTTTTGATGGTTTTTGTTAATGAAATTGAAAAAGAACACAGTTTTTCAAGTGGAAACGTTTTTTTAATCAAGATTTTGTGTGAAAAATGAGCAAAAATCAGTGACAATGAGTGATTTTTCAACTTTGTGTTGTTTGGGTACCGGAAAACATGATTTTTCGACGGTTTTTAGTTGTTTTTGCCAATTTTTTATGGTGAAATTGGAAAAAAGCACAGTTTTTTAGTTGGGAACGGTTTTTAGGAAAGATTTTGTATAGAAATTGATCTAAAATCAGTGGAAAAAACTGATTTTCCGATATTTCAGTAGTCGGTTACTCAAAACCTTTCATTTTGTTTGTTTTTTGCTTGTTTTCTGCCTGTTTCTGCAGATTTTCAATTGAAAATAGTTGTCACAAAATAGAACACAGTGTTCAAAGTGCCTAGACCAGTAGCTCTTTGCAAACTATTACACCAAAACGACAAAACGAAAACGAAATCGAAAAGTACAATCAAAACCGCTCAATTCTGTCATTTTGCTACGTTTTTTTGCTATCGGCCAAGCCAATATCTATCGAGGTTTATGGGGAAATGTTTAGTGAGAGAAAAATGAGAAAAGTTCAACAGCCTAGTGAACATGACACGCCCAGCAGCACATGTTACATAAATGTTTCAAGAGCTATCGTTCCAGCTGTTAGATACTTGTATCAGTGTCTAGTACGAATGGTAAAGTGCAAAAGAATCACATCATTCTTTTAAGCGGTGTCTTTAGAGTCTTTTAGAGCGGAAAAGAACGAAATGGAACAGAACAAGATGGGGTTCAATCGAATCGATGCAAAGTGAGAATTGAACATAATGAAATGAAACAAAATGAGATGGAACAATTGGGGGAAAAGTTGCAGAATGTGGCAATAATAGCGTATTTGTTTGCGCGGCTGCCTGTTGGGCTAGGCCCCCGCCGAGCTTATTTATACAGAAACCAACCAGCCACCAATAATTTTTGATGATAGGCATAATATGAGAGGAAATCTAGACGTGTATGTTTTGAGATATATAAATCCTTTGGCCACACACAGCGACTGCCTGCCAGATGCATTTTTACATATCATCGAGTTATGGCATGTTATTATGACGACAACGTTCCATGGCAACCGACGGGAAACGGGGAGAGCTCTAAATTGGAGGGAGGAGAGAGAAAAACGCTTTGAAAAAGAATGATGTGACCTTTTCACACTTCCACACTGGTACTAGACACTGATACAAGTATATAGTAGCTGGAACAATATCTCTTGCAACAACGTAACTTTGGATTAGGCCGGGCTAATGAGAAGGTTTTGTGTTGGGACTTCCCTACTGGTGTTACTGATTCCATTGGTTGTTTTTCTTTCATGAAAAACTAAAACTTTTTGAAGTGGAGAGAAAATTCATACCCCGAGTGCAGAATGATGGATCGCGTCCTTGTAGATTGACCGTATCTCAACGACGGATGGACCTTTTTCAATATTTTCAAGTTTTGCAGTCTCCCCTGAAGGAGACCTTCCAAAATTTATAGCCAACGCCAACTTTCGTTAGGTTAGAGCAGGGGTTTACCTCTAACTTGGGTAATTAAACCGGCCTGGCGGCGTGTCTCCTAATATATATACGGCGCGCGCACCCGACGCCGAGAAAAGACGGCGATGTTTCGGTGCGCGGACAGGCTAACACATAGACACACAAACCACGACTACCGTCGGAACCTGGAAAATGTCCGTACACTGGGAATAGATATTGTCCGGAGGAATTAGCCAGAACCGGTTCAATTACCCACTGGGTCACTCGTATAGGGTGGCCCAGTGGTAGGCGCAACACTGGGCCACTCGTGTAGGGTGGCTCAGTGGTAGGCGCAACACTGGGCCACTCGTGTAGGGTGGCTCAGTGCTAGGTAAGAATTAAAAGGCTTAGAAGGCTTAGAAATTCAGAAAGCTTAAAAATTTAGAGGGCTTAGAAATTTGGAAAGCTTAAAAATTTAGAACGCTTGGAAATTTAGAGGGCTTAGAAATTTAGAAGGCCTAGAAATTTAGAAGGCTTAGAAATTTAAAAGTCTTAGAAATTTAAAAGACTTAGAAAGTTAGAGGGCTTAGAAAGTTAGAAGGCTTAGAAAGTTAGAAGGCTTAGAAAGTTAGAAGGCTTAGAAAGTTAGAAGGCTTAGAAAGTTATAAGGCTTAAAAGGTTAGAAGGTAGGTAGAAGGCGTGGGGGCCTTGGAAGGCGTGGGGGATTTGGAAGGCGTGGGGGCCTTGGAAGGCGTGGGGGCCTTGGAAGGCGTGGGG